>CM076581.1:30945216-31209537 GCA_034641835.2 Pinus albicaulis
TAGAACATTTGGCGGAAATTCCGACGGCCAAATCGTCGCTATTCCGACACATTGTCGTCGCAGGAGCGACAGTTAGCGGGCGGGCAAACCGTGGTTTACCGTACCGTCGCAGTTCCGACACAACTAAAAAGTGTCGCAGTATCGACACTTTTCCATCGCTTCCAAACAAGCGTCACTCTTCCGACGTCTCCTAATCCGTCGCACTTCCGACCTTTAAAACCTGTCGCACTTCCGACGACATGTGGTCCGACGTTTTAAACGTCGCTCTTCCGACGTCTGTAAACTGTCACAATTACGACGAAATGTGGTCCAACGTTTTTGACGTCGCTCTTCCGACGTCTGTAAACTGTCACAATTACGACGAAATGTGGTCCGAAGTTTTTGACGTCGCTCTTCCGACTTCTGTAAACTGTCACAATTACGAGGAAATGTGGTCCGACGTTTTGGACGTCGCTCTTCCGACGTCTGTAAACTGTCACAATTACGACGAAATATGGTCCGACGTTTTGGACGTCGCACTTTCGACGTCTGTATACTGTCACAATTCCGACGCTTAAAGGACGTCGGAATTGCGACGGAGAGTTCAATTTAAAAAAAAAAAAAATGAAACTTTAAAAGAGGAAAAATGTTGTTTTGAATATATTTTATGAAGTAAAAAAGTACATGAAGTCATTACATTTTCACATCTAAAGATTTGAACCCAAATATCGATCCAGAAAAGTGGAAGTCCCACCCCAGACAATGATAGAAAAATACCCCATGTCACATACAGGGACATGATATAAAACCCAGTAACCGTCCACATGGAGATTATCGACAATCTGAGAAAGCATCCAAATTAATATGCCCAAGGCATCTATAAGAAAGTGAAATAGCAGTATGTAGAATAGTAAAACAACAGATAGAGTACCGACGTCCATTGTTCCAAATACAAATTAAAGTACCCAAAATCCTTGAACGGAGAAAAACGCTAATCATGTGAGGAGTGTGATATGTCCAAAATATAAAAAGACCATCAGACCATATCAATAAACCAGCAACATAGACCCGCATCGCTAGTTTTGAAGGCAGAATGATAAACATTAATCATTTTTTTTTCAGAAGAGAAAAAATGCTTTTTTGAATATATTATATGAAGTAAAACAGTCCATGAAGTCATTACATTTTCACATCTGAAGATTGGAACCCAAATATCCATCCAGAAAAGTGGAAGTCCCACCCCAGACAATGATAGAAAAATACCCCATGTCACATGCAGCGACTTGATATAAAACCCAGTAACGGTCCACATGGAGATTATCGACAATCTGAGAAAGCATCCAAATATGCCCGAGGCATCTATAAGAAAGTGAAATAGCAGTATGTAGAATAGTAAAGCAACAGATAGAATACCGACGTCCATTGTTCCAAATACAAATTAAAGTACCTAAAATCCATGAACAGAGAAAAACGCTAATCATGTGAGGAAGACCATCAGACCATATCAATAAACCAACAACATAGACCAACATCGCTAGTTTTGAAGGCAGAGTGATAAACATTAATCTTTTTTTTTTCACAAGAGAAAAAAACGTTGTTTTTAATATATTATATGAAGTAAAATAGTCCATGAAGTCATTACAACAATATAGAGACAGATTGTCTCGTAGATAAGAAAAATGATAACTGATGTTGTGCTGTTTCCTTCTTTTAAGAATGTGCTGGAGGCATGCCCTATATCTTGGCTTGCTGTTGTCCTCTTTAGTAATTCTATGTTGATTATTTCATTTCACTGATACTCTTTAACTGCTCTGATACTCTTTGACCTTTGTTCATCATTTTATCCTTTTTATCATGATATACTGTGGTAAATAGGCAAAAATTTATGTAAGGATAATTTTTTACAAAAGTTCCATCATTTCTTCCCACCATTGAACTTCTGGCACTCTGGTCATTTGCAACTCTCTTAGTGTTTCATCAGCCTCAGTATGTCTGAAGTAATTAGGTTGATTTGGGAACAAATGATTTACTTCATGCTCAAGATAAAATAAATTCTCCAATCTGTCATGAAGGTTTTTCCCTGTAGGCAATGCTGTTGT
The DNA here is from genome assembly GCA_034641835.2 of Pinus albicaulis. Classification (NCBI taxonomy): domain Eukaryota; kingdom Viridiplantae; phylum Streptophyta; class Pinopsida; order Pinales; family Pinaceae; genus Pinus; species Pinus albicaulis. The sequence goes on from CM076581.1 coordinate 30,947,295, forward strand.
TGATGAACTAGTTGAAGAACTAGCTTGATTATCAGCATATTTGTCCAATTTTTCAACATAACTATCAAGGTCCATTAGCTTATCTTCTGCAACTATAGGACTGGGCAATCCTTTATTTAACAAAATATTCAATCTTTCTCTGAAGGCAATGATTTCTTCTTGCATATCTGAGCACCTTTGTTCTAAATTCTGTACCAGAGTTCTTTTAGTAAAAACTTTCTTTATTTCTAGAATTGTTCCGGTCTTGTCCTGAATACCAATTTCTGCAAGTTGATTCTTAGTGTGAGTATTCAAAAAATGTATAAGTCTATTGGCCTCTTCTGGCATATTTCCCAACTCTTGTCTTGATCTCTCAATCTCATCCAGAGCCAATTTAACTAAGTTATTCTGTTCATCCATTATCTGAATTGAGGGCCAAACATCCTTTATTGATTGAATGATATTATCCCAAAGAATATCATTTATTTATTTTAAAGGTTTCTCCAATGTGAGATCCTTTTCCAATGCTTTGACTCTTTTTTCTAATTTGTTCACTTCTCTTGTTTGATCAGCAACACTCATTTCTGAAAGATCATATTTATGTTCTAGAGTGGCCAATTGTTCCTTTTCTTTGTGAAGCTCTATGGCCTGAATGTTCATATCTTCCATTGACTTTGTTAATTCATCAGTGTTCAAATTTGCAGTGTTGCTCTGTGACAATTCTGCTGGCTGACCTGTTGTTGTTGTACCTGTCACTACTCCTGCTGTAGATACTAGAATATTTGCCTGCTTATCTTTTAATGCATTCTCAAGATCTTTTTCAGTTGCAGTAAGTTGCTCATTCAATTTTAAGAGAAAATCCATTAGTTCTTCCTTAGAATTTTGTTTGATGATTTCTGCAGTCTGTGGATGTCTTGAGGCTGGTAACTTTAATTGTTTTCTCAGAGCTGCAATATCATCATCTTTTCTCTTGATCAAAGCTTGAATACCTTTCACATCTTTAGGATTATGACCCATACCAATGATTATTTCCTCTAAAGTTTTGATTCTATTATCCTTAGCCTGGGAGGAGGCTTTTTCAAGCTGCAACTGTGTATTAGTATTATCCAAAGAATCCTGCAGCTTATGGGTCATCATTGATTTATCCGTCAGAGTAGAATAAATCATCTCACCTGTTTGCTTGTGTAGCTCAATTTGATCTAAAGGATGTATATCCTTTGCTAAGACTTCAAAATTAGTCCTAACGTAATCTGCAGCTATCTGAGGCTGCTGCACCTTGGGCTTCAAATGGCTCATTAACATCTTACCCTGTTGGATGTCATAAGCTGACATCAATCTTTCTTGATTTTTCGGAGCCATCTTCAAATATTGGTTGTATACTTGAAGTCTAAGTGGATCGTTCCTGGCCTTTATATTGGTGAATGTTCTTTTGATGTCCCAGGCAGTTTTTACTGGAGGTTTGAAAGAAGATATTTCTGCACTTTGTTGCCTCTGTATTCTGTCCCTTTCTTTATCCTCCCCATTTCTTGTCTTGTTCTGAGCATCGAGAGATTTCTGAAATGATTCATCTTCTGGAAGGGGAGTTAATTTCTGCCTTTTAACATCTTGTTGTTCAGAAGAGCCACCAATAGGAGTAGTTGTTTCAGCCTCTCTCTTTTTGCCCTTTTCTATATTCAGAGGAGTTTATAAAATAGAAATTTCTGGCTCACTGATCTGAGTAGGAGGAATTTGTCCTTGACCTTGTTCTTTAGAAGTCTCTGGTTGCGCTGTCATTATGAATTTTTAAATTATTTGTATATCAGGCTCCTTTTCTTTTCCTTTAGATTCTACTGCTACTGTACTAATCTCCTACAAATTTTGTTGTAAAGTCCTGGCTGAAGAAGATCCCTGCACCTGTCCAAAAGATTCTAGGTCAAGTATATTTTCAAGATCTTTCATTACATTTTCAACATTGACCTGCTCACTATCTTTTTCAACCAATGTCCCTTCTGTCCATTCATCCATATTAGCATATTGTTCTATTTCTGGGATTCTTTGATGGATGTATGGTGACATTTTATTTTTCATTCTTCTATCACAGATAAAGTTGTTTGGATCATAAGGCACCTAGTAGAAACTCTTTTGTAGTCTGAGATAGTCTTCTAAAATCCTTTCGGCTTCCTTTCCAGCTTCCCTAGAGTTACAAATGAAGAGACCTAATTGGCTCTTGATCCCGAGTTGAGCCTTTTTCTTTGCATTGCAAAAATGAATTATATCTGAATTATTCATCTGCCTGAAATATTCTAATGCAAAGAGTCTCATTGGGACATACTTGGGCAGTTTGAATGGGCATAATTCACATCCATATATCCTGATCTCTGTGTAGTTTTTATATAGGTACCGGTCACCTATCTTGTAATGCTTTGAGAGATGAAGGATTTTCTTGATTTCATTGTTAATTCTAGGAGGAGAGACTCCTGTCAACAAGGTAGTTGCAGGATGAACAAAAAGGTCGACAAACTCATTATAGGAATAAGGAGAATCAGATTTGTGAGTAATGGCAGACCAAAAGATGACTGACCTAGGATTCCCTTTGGCATCAAGTTTCTTAACATAAAAAGGGAAATTTTCTGACTGAAAGTAAATCATGAGATGATATATGAGAGAAGAATACTTAAATACTCTCTCATTCTCAAATCTCATGAACTGATCATGGATTTTGTCAGCAATATAAGATGCAAAATCGTACTTGACAGCAGGAGGCTGTCCAGGGGTAAAAATGGATAACAATACTAGGGTTAAGTGATCAACACACTCATTAGTATTGAAGCCCATTATGGAAGATATCATGTCTAAAATAACTCTACCCTCATCAGTAAAGAAAGGATAACCATAAGGGGGAGGGTATTTAGGCTGATGCTCTGGTAACATAAAGGTTTGGCATAGGCGGTTTAACTCTTCATGGGATAACTTAGTAGATTTCTCAAGTAATTCAACCATGGACAGGGGAGTGAGAACTTGACCAGGTTGGAATTGTAGCATTTCATTTATGGATTGAGCAGTTATTGGGAAAAGGACATTTTGACTTGGGGATGAAACTGCTCGTTGGTTGGGATCATACTTTGCGGAGCAATAATGGATTAACTCAGGAAAAATATGGACTGAGGGGAGAAAGTACATAGGAAGATTTGATTCCCAAAGTCCAAAGATGTCAGAACCATTCAAATAATTGTCTCTGCAGCGGAAAAATATTCTAAGAGGATTCTCACAGAGACGCAAGTCCTTAATTTGAAAATCCATATCGGCTAAAGGCAAATAATCCAAGTCCTTGTGAGGGGCATTGATGGGCACGACATTCAGAGCTACAGGAACTTCCATTTCTGGTTCTTGTGGATTCAGAAATGGAATTTTGGGGGTTTTGTGGAAAAGGGGCACAATTACCAGTTTTGGGAATATAATTGCAGTTCTGGGAACGAAAAATACCAAACTGAACTTCTTTTCAGACCTTAGTGCAGAATTAAAACTAAAACCATGATTTTTTTAGAGAGTTTAGCGGGGAATTGGAATAAATACCTGTTTACGGGAAATGAAACGTGTTTAAACAGGCGCTGGTTATGACAGAAGAACCCTGAAATACTCGGCTTCAATTCTCTTTAGCAAGGTAACGGTCAGCAAGCGTTAACAGTTGGTTTTTGAATTTTGTTGCATGGAAGACTGGCTAGCGCACGGAACAATGAAAATGACGCATACGCAATTTGTTTTATTTACAAAGTCAAAAGGGTGGCGGGGAACAATGAAAATGACCCGAAAAAGATTAGGGCGAATTTGATAAGAAATTCGCGTCACAACTCTCCCTCCGTACGCTAGCCAACTTCGGACCCGAAAAAGATTAGGGCGGAATTCATTTGGTTTTCGCGTCACAAAATTGGCCGACGTCAGCAGGCTATTTTGGAACGCGAATTTGGTTTGAATTATGGTTTATCACCATTTGAAGTCCGGCGGGCTCGACTTAAGAGAACCGGGGTCGTGAACACTGTTCAAATATAAAAATCCCGCTTAATAAAGAGACAAGATTGTTGTGCTTTCGGAACCTGACCCGAGGATTGGACATGAGTTAACAAACAAAAGGAAAGCGGAACCAGACTTGCACCCGTGGTCAAGCCTGTACCAAAACCACGAGCGGAATCACAAAAGTGGGTTGCCCATATCGCACCGCTTTTGCGGAGTAGGCGGTATTTCCTATTCGCGAGCGATTCCATAGGGAAAGCGACACGTGGCGAAGTGACCCCCGGAAAACCACCGTTTAACCCGCGCCATCGCACGTTAAAGCCCGACGTTGGAAGCCGAGCGAAATTGCCTAGAGTCGTTGATTTGGAGAAGGGCCATTGGACGGTGGTCGCACGTTGAACTTGCCCGGAGGTTAACTAAGGTGTGCGGAGGATAGCCAGGTACGATACGAGTGTTTGATTGGTTATTGATATATATAGGTGGGGCCGGAGTATAATGAAATTATTTAATTAAATGATTGGCGGATAATTAGCATAAGTCTGGAGCGTGATTGTTGTAAGGCTGGGTGGTGAAATATAGAGCCGAAAGTTCATTACAAGTTATTTATTTAAAAAGAAACGTGGAGTATAAATACAAAGTGAAAGTTAAACATTGGTTATAAGGCTTGGAGATAATATAAAGTCGAGAATATAAATTAAAGTCCAACCATTGTGGATGGTATTTATTTATCAAATTCTACGAATTTGATAAATAAACCCGAAGAAAGAAGAAGTCAATGAAGACCCAGGCTGGAGGAAAAGAACGGGGTAAACCGGGGGAAAATGCTGACAGAGCGATTGTAGACACACCAGCTCTCCTTAGGGGTCCAATTTCAGTTTTGTTGCGTCACACGATGATCTCTCTTCTCTGGCATTTACTTGTATTGAAGATCACTATTCCAGGAATAAGGAGTTATTTTCTCCAAAAATAACCCTAGCCAAACATTGACAATGCATCAAGGATATCTTTCTATGCTTCATAAGTACATATGTTCTACTTCTAAATCATGTCTTGGAAGTGGTTGTTTTGCTGGAAATTATTCACCAGTTGGTTTCATACCAAAGTCTTTTTCTCATTTTCAGCATCCATTACATGAAAAAGATAATGGTTTAAAACAACATAAATATTTGAAATTTTGCAAGAATTGTCTGGCACACTTTGAATATGAATTTTGAAGTCAGGTGCATGATGCTGTATAGGATCAAGTGTCATTTTGAATACCAAATGTTTCACAAGAAACTTCTCAACATGCTACCCTGCAGTAAGGATTAAATGACAATATTGCATCAACTATTTCCATAATAAAAGTGCACCTCGGCCATAAGACTAGACAACTACAAATGTTGTAGATCTAACAAGACCACACAATCAAATGTATTCCACAAGGCCAATATTGTATGAAAAATGAAAAGGAGTTTGCAACCAAAAATACCTTAGGCAACTAATTCAATTAGATACACCAAACCATCAGCAAAAAGGAAAACCAACCTACTTGGCCTCAATATTTTCAACTGGGTCCTCTAATTCAACCAATAAAAAGGCCAAAACCATAGCATTGAGATACATTTCATTACACTGTCAATAACAATAAAATTTGACTCGGCCATAACCCTTTCCTTTTAGACCACTGGGTAACAAATATGTTTCCTTTCACCTTTGAGTTTTCAAATTATGCCTACCAAATCTAAGACATTTAAGAGGGGGAACTAATACAACGTTAAAAAGAAAACTAGAGCACACATCTAAAATAACAACCCTCCATGAAAAATTAAAATAACACATTAAAATGGAATATAAGTGGACAAGGAAAGATCCACCGCAGTGAAGTTTCACGTGCAGGGGACCTTCCTTTAAACATAATTTTTTCTCTGACCTGCAATTTTTTTGTCACTGAGCCATCCTTGTTGAAGTACAACTCCTTTTCCATAGCTCTTGTATTAACTACCTTATCTCTGTCGCGTAATCTCAGAGTCCCTCTTCTGCTTGAGCGATTAAAGGAAATGGGTGAAAAAACTGAAAGAGAAGACAATTGTCTACCATAATTATCAAACATTGCACCCAACTTCTTCCCCTTTCCATTGTTACCCAATGAGGTAGATGTGGCAATTGTTGTCATACTGCCCAAAGCAGAGGCCATCTTCTCTTATGCTGAATATAGAATTACAAGATCTTCATATTAGTATGAACCTTAAAAAACATGACTCCCATTGCTAAAACCACTTTTAAGTTGTAACAGGCAAACTAAACAACTATCGCAACTTTTGGCAACTTCTGGAGCATTAAGAGAGAAACAACCAAAGAGAAATACAACCACAATCCTCATTTTAATGAGACAGGACTATATATTTGCATTAAGATAATAGAAAGAAATCACGACTATATTAAGGCCACCACAAAACAATCTTTAACCAGTGTCTCTCGCAGCCTTCAGGTTGCCATGCTAGAGGTTTCATATTTTTAATTTAAATTCTAGACCTCTCGTGCCCATCTATGAATGCATCCAATGGGATATCTACATCAAATGCTCCTTTATATCCCCAAAAACAAATTCCCTACTACAAGAGCACCAGTATTGATGGATCACCCCACACCATCCCACCCACTAGAAACGGTGAAAAAAGGAAACCCGAGAAAACTTCTGAAATATCTCAAGATGACTATATGGGTGGTTCTTATGAATCAACCAACCATTCAGAACATGCTCATCAATCCAAACCATGAGTATTATGTGACAATATTCAAGCAGGCACTGAATCGGATTTCTGAAGCTATGTTAGAGAAACCCTAAACTCTCATTGAAAATAGGTGAAATGTGGCACCACTCAGAGATTGACATGTGACAATTGGTACAAGTGGTAGACAATTGGCATGCTCAAACAACGAGGTGATGCAGGAATGACATGAGGGAGAAAATATCAGAAAAGCCCCAAATCTGGAGAACTAAAGCTCATCACCAACACGAGATTGACAACTTTACATGATGTAACCTATGAAATCGTAAATGGAGAAATCATAGTAACAATAAAGTAACCTATGTAACAATAAAGTCGGATTCATCCTGGGAGTGGTAATGGGAGAAATCATAGTGAACAATAGGAAACATGCAGAGTTGCTTACAATTAAATAGATGAAAAAACACATACAAAAAACCTAGATAATAATCATGAACAAGCTTAATATTGAATTATGAACTGTAAAGGAACTTACAAAATGTGACATTACGAACCTGGTCAAGCGCACAAGCAAAAATATCCTTGAAATGACCCTGGTTGACAAGTTGTATTGCTCATGATGCAAGAGGATTTGTACCTGCACTGCCAAGTCAATTAAAATCCATCATTATCTATACAATAAATACAAGTAATTGATGTAGTATTTTTTACTCTAAGATGCATTCTTATGATAATGTTAGAACATATGTTGAAAATGTCAAAACATACTTGCATAAGCTCCTCTTCGTTTCAAGAACAATTTATTGGAGTCGCATGAACTTGGAACAAGCCTCCCACGATCTGAAAGAGTAGCAACTAAGTCAACAGTGACTTTTTTGTTGCTACGCTGGATCAAGGGAGGTTTGCTCCAAGATTAAATCGCTCAAATAAATTATTCTCTACTAAACAGGGCCAACCACGTGAAGGTGGAAGCTCTTATGGCCCCTCCCCCCCCCCTCACATCACTCTCAATTCCCCAATACCCAATCTATATTTCATTTTTTACTTTCATGATCATAAAAAAAAATATTCAATAACTAATAAAAAAACAATTCAACAAAAAGTACGGAAGGAAACATTGCAATTAATGCTTGACATAAAAATAGTATGATAAATGAGTTTTTTATATAACGCAAAAAACGTTCCAAGTATGGTCATTGGTAACGTTCCAAGTATAATACAATATTTTACATTATCAAATTTTCTTTTTCTTCTTCCTATTTCTAAAGCTTCTAATTACATCATCAATATCATCATGCTCTGCTCCTGTTTCGTGCCTTTCGACCCGCACTGCTGACCTAGTTGCGTAGTCACGATGTCTGGTCTCATCCAGTGACGGGGCATCGCCTGCAAAAACAGATAATATTAAATTTTAATTATCAGTTTTTAAATATCATTGAACTAGTTCGGTAATATTAATAAAAAAAATTGCAATGAGATTATTTACCTGGTGCACCAGTTGTCGGTGTTGACCTAGTTGGGTAGTCACGATGTCTGGTCTCATCCAGTGACGGGGCATCGCCTACAAAAACAGATAATATTAAATTTTAATTGTCAGTTTTTAAATATCATTGAACTAGTTCGGTAATATTAATAAAAAAAATTGCAATGAGATTATTTACCTGGTGCACCAGTTGTCGGCACTGACCTAGTTGCGTAGTCACGATGTCTGGTCTCATCCAGTGACGGGGCATCGACTACAAAAACAGATAATAGTAAATTTTAATTGTCAGTTTTTAAACATCATTGAACTAGTTCGGTAATATTAATAAAAAAAATTGCAATGAGATTATTTACCTGGTGCATCAGTTGTCGGCACTGACCTAGTTGCGTAGTCACGATGTCTGGTCTCATCCAGTGATGGGGCATCGCCTACAAAAACAGATAATATTAAATTTTAATTGTCAGTTTTGAAATATCATTCAACTAGTTCGGTAATATTAATAAAAAAAAATTGCAACGAGATTATTTACCTGGTGCACCAGTTGTTGTCGTTGGGAATGTTGCCCTGTCTTCCTCTCTGGTGGTAAGATCTTCAAAGGAAACATTCTTTTTCATTTAAACAAAAAAAGTTATAAGGACAACCATCAAAGTATAATTAGAAAAAATTATAAGTGGAAATTAATTACCGTCATGGCCCTCATTGATAGTAGCATTGTCGGCCTGGTCCCCACTACAATGATCAGGTTGCATGTGAGGATCATCTACATCTGGCTCTAAAACTGGGTTATTTGCCTCGTCGGTAGTGTTGCTCCCCTGATTTAAACAAAGTTGTTAGACATTAAATTTATGGACGAAAACAAACATATTGAAAGGTTAATGTTTTACTTTATCAGGCATTCTGGATCTTGGGACCTGCCCCAAGCTTCTGCGACGTTCAACTACGACTTGATAGCCGAAATGGAAAGCGATATTTTTATCTTCCTCTGTAGTTTTTGTTCTGAAGTCATCACCCTACATTACATATGATTGTGTATTTTTAATCATATTTGATAGGATTACAAAAACATTGGAAGGTGATACAATTAATTATAAGATGTTTAGCTACTTAATTACAATTCTTGCGGCCAATTTCAAGTAGCCGCCCTGGCCTAGCTTGTGATGGCCCTTTTTTTCAATCCTAGCTTTGGTTGCTTTTGAGGTGTCAGGCAACCTAGCATCAAAAGATTAAAGTCAGATATGACGTGGCACACTTTTATTTTAGACATGAGAAAATTAAAGCTATTGAATTAAAGTTGTAATACCTTGCGGGTCCAGTTGGTATTTTTCCTTCTTTCTTTGCCCTTTTCTCTTTTCCGTCATGGATGAGTTCTCTCCACTCACTCTCTGGAACTGTGAGAGGACGCTCATATCTAGGGTTAAATTGCAATTGCGTCCTATAGGTGTCCCTGGTATATTTCAAATATTTGCCGGCAACCCGAGCCACCGCTGTTCTATCAAATATGCCGACCCCAAAAAGGGTTTCTAGATAATCTAGAAGTTCTTTTTTCAGGTTGGAACTCTGGGAATTCCACCCTGTGCGTATGGTTGGGCCAAAAATTACCAACACATGGCTCTCCAGATACCTATAGAACTCATTGTTTCCTACACAGATTAAAAAAGAAAAGAAAAGAAGAAGATATTATCATTAATTTAAAAATAAAAATCGTGATAAATATGTTTTAGATAAAGTACATGAAATAGTTAAAATATTAAAATTTACCTAGGAGTTGTACATGCTTTATAGGGACACCTTCATCGTTCACCAACAACGTGCCATTAATGGTCCCTATGGAGCTGACACGTGTAGCTCCAAGAAACGCAATAATGTAGTTGGCCATATCAGCCTCATCATTGCCAACACGTTCAGCGGTTGGCTGGGTGTCTGCTTGGGCAAGGTGTGTTTCTTGGCTGGCACCTAAAGGAGTAGAAGGTGTACAAGAGGGTTGTTGGGCAATCTCTTGCCCTTGTGTCCCACTACCACCAACACCGGGTTCAGCAAATGCCAGAAAACGCTACATACAAAAGAACTTTTTGTTAGTTTAGTCAATATAAAAATTAAAAATCAAACTATCACAATTCATCTCATGCAGAACAAAAAAAATATCCTTTTGACTTTTTATTATTACCTGATATCTTTCTAGCTGGGTCATAAGTTGTTTTATCTTCTCTTCTGTTTCAGGTGTTTGAGGCGCGTCTATCAAAGTATTAAATTCCGACCTTGCATTTCGTTCCTTTTTTCGCAACAAGAGCACTGGAGATAGGGATGAAGAAAGCTCTTCCTCAAAGAGGGAATCATCAGGCGTACCATGGCTAGGTGTCTGCATATTTGAACAAAATTAATATTATTTCAATTATGTAAATAACTAAAATACCTGAAGATAGAGCAATGTTGTCACTTTACATGTTCTTCCGCTGGCCTCTTTCCGCGATCATCCCGTCTCGAGGTTGTTCCCGCACTGCTCTGATCAGTCTGCCACATTGCAATAAAATTATAAATGTAAAAACTTGAAAACAATATCTAACTTGAAAACACAAAATGAAAACTGAAATAATTTCTAATAAGACACCGGAAGACAGAGTTAGAGTTTCAAATATGCCTTGCATTGAATTCAGTCCTGAAAACATGTCATTGCACATTAAGGCACCCAAACAAGAGACGAGTTGACAATGAAGACCTTATTGAATATATTGTTGGAGCAACTTCTAGTAAACTTATTGTGAAGACCTTGAGGATATTTTTGGAGCAACATTGTTGAAGCTGATGGTATAGCATTGTTGGAGACGATCTTGAAGGGCCTTGAAGTGAAGCTTTTGGAGCAACTATTGAAAAATCCTTAGAGAATTTAAGTAAGGCACTTTCTATCTTCCATCACGTTTTTCCTTTCAATATCCTTTAAACGATTTTGTTGATATTTAATGTTTGAAATCACGTTATAATTCCTTGATTATATGTGTTTGGGGACTAGAATAATTTCACACTAAACCATGCAAACTTAAAAGTAACTTAACAGATCCATAAAGTAATAATAATCATAATTCCTAATTTCCTATTGTACGATATGATGCAAATTATTCAAACATGAGGCAATGAAGACATGCAATGTCTGAATTTCAAGATTGATGAACCAATACAAGAAGTTAGAAACTACAACTTTGATTCAATACTCTGTGTGCTAACTCCAGGAAGGAATCTAGTTTGTAGTACAGAACATGCATCATGTATTATCAATTCTTAATTGACAACAACTAAAGGTCATCTACATCATCAATTCCTTCCCATGTGTTTTTATGTTATATTCCTTATAAAAGTGTCAAATTTCTCTCAAAGTAAGCAACCACTGAATAAAATAAAAAATAGTTGAGATATGATTGAGAAATGGTCATTTATTTCTTAAAAGGATCTTCACGATTTATTTGGTTGTTTTTCATCTCAAGAAACAAGAAATGGCCTAAGAAACTATCGTGCTGTAATATAAGAAACAACACTGTGCAATGGCCATTTTCAAAGCCAAATGATGTCCATTGAGGACATGGCCTTTATTTGGTTCCTGTTTCATACGAGTTTCGGGTATAAATGGAACTTTTTTGTATCATTTCCAGTAGTAAAAAGGGAAAACCTTCTTTTTCCATGGGAAATAATTTACCTTTCCTTTTTCAAGATAATCTAAATCACAAAAAATATGAACTATACTGCACATATTCTTGGATAATGTGAAAGTGCAAAAGGAATACCCTACACAAGTGATGCACACATGTACACTTGAACACTAACATATTTTTGTAGTTGAAATGCAATGCTTGTTTTCATTTAAATGTAGGGTTTTTAAAGTAGGGATAAATAATGGCTGCCAATTTAATAAGCGTTTCTTTGGGAAAAATTTAAATCTTGTACTCGGTGATGAAGATAATAGAGGGTGTTGAATCTTGATTCTTGACATTGTGTTTAACTTGAATAACTCAAATGATTATAAATATCAGTCGATGAGTTCTTTTTTCAAGTATGTCACTCAAAACTCTTATGTCAAAGCATTGTATGATGGCTAGCATTTGCTTGTTTCCCTTTCTTCGGTTCAATGTAAAAAGTATATTAATATATTGGAGCACGAATGATAACTACAATTGTTTTCTGTGCAGTATATCCAACCCCAAGATTATGAAAAGTTTCTCAGTGGAGCTATTTGGTTAGAACAATGAGATTGACCCTCTATGGGAAGGAAGAACTCAATTAAGGCACCCTTATTTCTGAAACAGGGGCCAATCTACATTCTGCCTTAAACAAGTGTTGCAGATGTTGTTGCACGAAACCCGGGGCGAATGCGTTGCAAGAGCTCGGGCGAATGCGAGGGCGAATCTTTGTTACTTGCAAGAGCGGAGCGAATGCGCGCGTGATATACGACGTTAATGTGTAACACACATGTACATTTGAACACTAATAGATTTTTGTAGTTGAAATGCAATGCTTGTTTTCATTTAAATGTAGGGTTGGGAGACGAGGGGAGAAATAATGGCTGCCAAATTAATAAGCGTTTCTTTGGAAAAAATTTAAATGTTGTATTGGGTGATGAAGATAATAGAGGGTATTGAATCTTGATTCTTGACATCTAGAGAGAACCCTACAGCCTAACACAATCCAATGGAATTGACCAAAAAAACCCCAAATAGAGTCAACCCTACTATAGGAGGAAGGCCTAAGAACTTACCATTTTGCAAGAGCTGACGGTGAATGCTATTCTGCAAGAGCTGAGGGCGAATGCTGAGGGCAAATTTTGTTCTGCAAGAGCTGAGGGCGAATGCTGAGGGCGAATGCTGAGGGAAAATTCTGTTCTGCAAGAGCTGAGGGCGAACGCTGAGGGCGAACGCTGAGGGCGAATGCTGAGGGCAAATTCTGTTCTGCAAGAGCGGAGGGCGGATGCGCGCGTGATATTAGCTATTGCCACGGATACGAAAAAATAAAATTATTTTTATGTAGCGTGCATATAAGTTTCGTATATGCATTTAGCGCGCATATCAGTGTCGTTATACCGACGGCGAAAAAGGCGTCGCTATTACAACGAAGGTCTCCAAACGTCGCAATTACGACACTTAGACATTGTGTCGCACTTGTAGTCGTCGCAATAGCGACGCTTTGGGACATAGTGTCGCCAGTGCGACGTCTTCCTCCAAACGTCGCAGTGGCGACACTTTTACATGTCGGTATTACGACACCTTAAAACTTACTATAGGAGGAAGGCCTAAGAACTTACCATTTTTCAAGAGCTGATGGTGAATGCTGTTCTGCAAGAGCTGAGGGCGAATGCTGAGGGCAAGTATTCCAGGGGGGGGGTAACCGTGGCCCCCCCCGAATCTTGGGAACCGTCTACAATGCTAAAAAAAGTGATTAAAGAGATTGAGTGCTCGTATGCGAGAGCGGAGGGCGGATGCGTGCGTGGTGTCGGTGCATTACAGTCTGGCATCGCGTCATTTTATGTAGCGTGCATATAAGTTTCGTATATGCATTTAGCGCGCATATCAGTGTCGTTATACCGACAGCGAAAAAGGCGTCGCTATTGCAACGAAGGTCTCCAAACGTCGCCATTACGACACTTAGACATTGTGTCGCACTTGTAGTCGTCGCAATAGCGACACTTTGGGACATAGTGTCGCCAGTGTGACGTCTTCCTCCAAACTTCGCAGTGGCGACACTTTTTAAGTGTCGGTATTGCGACACCTTTCTATAAACGTCGGTATAGCGACGGTTTCGGGCGGGATGGAAAAAAGTTGGGGAAATTTCCGACATTTGGTCAAAAGCGTCGGAACCAAGTGTCGGAATTTGCGCCAAATGTAGTAGTGAGAGAGAGAGAGAGAGAGAGATATGGGGGAAGAGAGAGGATTGGAGGGAAAATAGAGAGAGAGAGGTGGGAGAGAAAGGGAGAGAGAGGAAGGATGAGAGAGAGGAGGAGAGTGATGGGGGAAGAGAAAGTATTGGAGAGAGAGAGAGAGAGAGAGAGAGAGAGAGAGAGAGAGAGAGAGAGATCAGGGAAGAGAGAGGGATTTAGGGGAGAGAGAGAGAGAGGAAGGACGAGAGAGAGGAGGAGAGAGGGATCGATAAGAGAGATGGAGTTGGAGGAAAGAGATGTAGGAAATAAGAAATATAGAGAGTGAGAAGTGGAGAGAGAGAAGGAGTGACAAGGGAGAGACAGAGAGAGAGCGTGTATGTTTGGGGCTGAGATAAAGAGACAAATAAGGAGAGATGGAGATAAGGGGGGAGAAGGAGATATAAGTAGAGAGGGAGGGATATAGTAACATAGTTGGTGGGTGAAGAGAGAGAGAGAGGGAGAGAGAGATGGGAGAGAAAGGGAAAGAGAGGAAGGAAGAGAGAGGATGTGAGAGAGTGGAGAGAGGGAGGGAAAGAGAGATGGACTTGGAGGGTGAGGGGGAGAGAGGTAAGAACAAAGAAATAGAGAGAGAGAGTGTGAGTGAGTGATAAGGAAGATGGAGAGAGAGGGAGAGAGGGGGAAGATAGAGATATAGATGGAAGGTGAAGAGAGGGAAGAAGAGAGAGATGGGGAGAGGAGGGGATTGACAAAGAGATTGATATATATGGATTGTGAGAGTGTGTGTGTTTAGGGGAGTGAGATAGAGAGACAGAAAAGAAGAGATGGAGGGGGATATAGATATGGATGGAGGGTGGAGAGAGGGAAGAATATTTCTCACACTAGATGGATTGATATAAGTGGAGATGGTGATTTATAATCCTATTTTATTATTTTCACTATATGCATCGATTTTAGAGTAGATGTTTATTTCTAATGATATTTGATTACTTGCACTAGATGCATTGATTTCAGTGTAGGTGGTGATTTCTAATACAATTTGATTGCTTGCAGTGAATTTGTTGATTTCAATTTAGATGTCGATTTATAATTATATTTGATTACTTGCACTAGATGAATTGGTTTCAATGTAGATGATTTCTAATCCTATTTGATTTTTTGCACTAAATGCATTGATTTCAGTGTAGATGGCGATTTCTAATCCTATTTGATTTATTTGAGTAAATGCATTGATTTCAGTGTAGATGTTGGTTTCTAGAGAGAGAGAGAGAGAGTGATAAGGAAGGTGGAGAGAGAGGGAGAGAGGAAAAAAGGAGGAAAGATAGATATTAATGGGGGAGAGGGAGAGAAGGGGAAGATAGAGATATAGATGGAAGGTGAAGAGAGGGAAGAAGAGAGAGATGGGAAGAGGGGGTGATTGAAAAAGAGATTGATATATATGGAGTACAAGAGCGCATGTGTTTAGGGGGGTGAGATAGAGAGACAAAAAAAAATAGATGGAGGGGGATATAGATATGGATGGAGGGTGGAGAGAGGGAGGAATATTTCTCGCACAGATGGATTGATATAAGTGGAGATGGTGATTTCTAATCCTATTTCATTATTTGTACTAGATGCATCGATTTTAGTGTAGATATTTATTTCTAATGATATTTGATTACTTGCACTAGATGCATTGATTTCGGTGTAGGTGGTGATTTCTAATACAATTTGATTGCTTGCACTGAATGTGTTGATTTCAATTTAGATGTCGATTTATAATTATATTTGATTACTTGCACTAGATGACTTAATTTCAATGTAGATGATTTCTAATCCTATTTGATTGTTTGCACTAAATGCATTGATTTCAGTGTAGATGTTGGTTCCTAGAGAGAGGGAGAGTGAGTGATAAGGAAGATGGAGAGAGAGAGAGAGAGGAAAAAAGGAGGAAAGAGAGATATTAGCAGAGGAGAGGGAGAGAAGGGGAAGAGAGGAAGAAGAGAGAGATTGGGAGAGAGGGTGATCAACAAAGAGAATGATATACATGGAGTGCGAGAGCATGTGTGTTTAGGGGGGTGAGATAGAGACAAAAAAAAAGAGATGGATGGGGATATAGATATGGATGGAGGGTGGAGAGAGGGAAGAATATTTCTTGCACTAGATGGATTGATTTAAGTGAAGATGGTGATTTATAATCCTATTTGATTATTTGCACTAGATGCATCAATTTTAGTGTAGATATTTATTTCTAATGATATATGATTACTTGCACTAGATGCATTGATTTCAGTGTAGGTGATGATTCCTAATACTATTTGATTGCTTGCACTGGATGTGTTGATTCAATTTAGACGTCGATTTATAATTATATTTGATTGCTTGCACTAGATGCATTGATTTCAATGTATATTGTTCCTAATACTATTTGATTGTTTGCGCTAAATGCATTGATTTCAGTGTAGATGGAAATTTCTAATCCTATTTGATTGCTTTGAGTAAATGCATTGATTTCAGTGTAGATGTTGGTTTCTAATCTTATTTGATTGATTGCATTAGGTGCATTGATTTGAATGTAGAAGTTATTTTCTAATCTTATTTGATTTCTTGCATTAAATGCATTGATTTCAATGTATATGTTGATTTATGATTTGATGTAATTGGATATATGACGGTAGATTAATATTAAAGTGATTGGATTAACAATATGCATTGATTTTAGTGTAAGCACAAAAATTTAACAAACAATGTAGATTGATTTTTGTGTTATAGTAATTTAAGCTATTAATATTGGAGAGCAAGAGAGACAAGGTATCATGTTTACTAAAACAGATCGAGCTAAAGATTTAAATGGTTTACGATTTAAATTTTCTTTTTCGTATAATCGATATGAAAAGATAACAAAACTAACAAGGGAGGAAATAAGAATAGTAGAAGAAAATAGTTTGAGATTGATTGTAACATGAGTACGTTCTTATTATTCACATTTTCTACCTTTCAACACTATTATTGTCACTTTGCATTTAAAAAAATATTTCATCATTTTTCATCATTATAGTTATTAACAATAATTATCATCTCAACGAACTGAGGTAACTAAGAAAATTTAAAATTAAAATGACCAAGTTAATCTCAGAAATATTTAGCATATTTAAAATGACTATATTAATATTTGATATATTTACATATTACTAATAAAATTAATCATCTCTTTGATAGATTTTCCTTGGCAACACACGATTGAAACGAGCCTAGATCCATCTTACATCTCAAAAATATATAAAAATTTTAATAATCTGAAAAATGTAACATTGATGCCTCTGACTGGAACCAGCCTAGATCCATCTAACTCTAGATCTATCATGCGCCGAGAGGGATCAAATCTCTTGATGTGCAAACCTTTCCTCAAGTTTTGTACTCAAAAAATAGGTTTGCACCTCGAGAGATTTGATCCCTCTCGGCACATGATAGATCCAGAGTTAGATGGATCTAGGCTGGTAAAGATATTGCATCCCTGGTGAAAACAGTGAAATTGTTTGTATTTTGTTGATTACTTATAGTTTAAAGGTTGTCCTAGTTGCCAATTCCGCTAGTTCACACATAAAATAATGTTTAATAAGATTAAATGTGGTTGGTAGAATTTAAAAAAAAAAGTATCTGAATTGTTTGATTTGCTTTAAAATTTTATTTATATATTTGTTTTTTTTTTAATAAATCCAATGATAAATCATTTTGATTTTTTATGAGCTTAAAGGTTTAGAAGTTGGTATTGTAATAAATATTTTTAAATTATGATTGAATATGGGTGTATATGGGATATCTATAATAATAAATAAATATATAAAATTTAGTTGAATTATTGAATGTTTTGGCCTTTTTAGAGGTATATTTCTCGATCAATTTTGTCTTATATATAGCAGAGAATTGTAATCAAAATAACATAAAATATATTTTCTTATTCCATTGGAAATATGAACATGTGAATTTGATCAATTAATTTAAAATGTGATTGAGTACTTAATGATGCAAATGATCTTTATTATATTAAAAATAATTTTTGAAAAATATCATAAAAGAGATTGCATTCATTTGTAATAACAACTTTATATATGATTACTAATTATATAATTCATATAATTCCATTTATTTTGTTGATAAACATATTTTAGAATTATTATTATTATTATTATTTTTAATTAGATTTTGATATATAATAATACTAATTAATTATGAAAATTTTAACCTTTTCATATTATTTTTTATGAAACTAATTTTTCATGTTAATATAAAAAATAATTAATTATAAAATTAAAACATAATTGTATATAAATTTTAAAATAAAAAATATTAACTTTTAATTACTTAGTTAATTAGAAAAATAAAAACGTTTTTACATACTTATATCTCTTTTAAAAAAAATACATATAAGCTTAACCAATTACATAAATTTAAGGAAAAAGATGAAAAGAAAAAAGTTATTATTGAGTACCTTAGAAATTAAAATAAAATAAATTTGATAATTGAATGATATATACTCAACAATTGAAGTGTACTTTAGAAATTAAAATCCTTTGACAACTTTATAAATGTATTTAGCCTTGTTTCCTTATCAAAGGTTTTGGGTTGGTATATAATATAAATAAATTATATACATAATATCTAGAAATCAAAATCTTTTGACAATCTTATAAAGAAATGTATGCACACATCATATGGTCTTTTGTGTTGAGTGACAAGGTGTTTATCTTGCTTTCACATGATGCTTGGGATGAAACATGTGTAAAATTAAAATATTATTTGGGAATTCAACTATTTCAATGGACATCTAAGTAAGTAATTTTGTGTAAAATTAATATTCTTTCGGATTTCTCCTTCACAAAGATCAAAAGTTAATTCCACAAATGTGTTAGTGAAACTAGGAGACTAGTCTCTTGTTTACAAATCAATGCATGATGAATCATAGTTAACATGGATTTACCTTAATTCTTAGTATGTGTGTAATATCCCAAATGGGATATTTTAACTAAATTTGTAGAAATTCACTTAACCCCAAATTTACCATAGATTTTTCATGCATTTAATAGAAGATTGCCATGTAAAATAAAACATAAAAGTGCACGCAAATCCATAACACCATAATGTAGGAAATAACTTAGCTTTATTATAATATAACGAGGGTTACATGCTGAAATGAGAGATAACTAAGATAACTGAAATATAACTAGCCTCAAGAATCTACTGCACTGCTGTACTATGTTGGCCTCCAAAACTGAACTGTTGCACCCTCCCTCTGGCAATAGCTACCACTGAATCCACTGAAAATTAATGAAGCACCAATTAAAGATCTGAATGATCCTCACTCCAATATATCTAAAGCTTTGCGAAACTCCTGAATGAAGTCTCCTCAAGAGAGTTGGGTTTTCGTCCAACACTCACAAATCACCCGAGGGTTTCCGTCCTGGGGCTACTAATGGAGTGGAGAACCAAGTTCTCAAACCTCTCACACAAAAAAATGATCTAATCCAAGATATGCCTCAGTGACCTCCTCCTTTTCTTTTATAGATCTCTTGGATCCTTCTAGAGCCTTATTTTATTATTATTTTATTCATGGAGCACTTTTCCCTCTTATTAAAATAATCATTTTTAATGCAGTCAAGAGTAAATCAGCTACCATGTCTCCTCAGGTCATTGAAACTAATGTCCAACCATCCCATGATGTAAGTATCCTCGTCATAGTTCCAATGAGCTATTACACTAAGGTTTTCTATCATGTATTCCTCCCGGAATGCCACCTTGAGCGTAATTAACTGACTTAAGCCCAAAAATAACTTATTTTTCCGAAAGTTGTTAGAATGCATCAGAATAGAAGGAAAACTACTTGGATGATGAAATATATCAAGAAAATTCCACCTGACCTCATAGAAACTCCTCAAAACTCCTCCAAAAATCCCCTGGGCCCGCTGATGGTACCTGTGACCTATCTGCTCCTAACTTTGGAAGTCCATCCTAACCCTGTTATAGGTGACGCCAAAAAAAGGAATATTATAGACCTTCTGCCCCAAGATTTATTTCCCTCAAGCAATCCAAATATGTGGGCCACCCTGTTGGCCCAACGCAACTGAGACCCAATGCCCGAATCCCATACAAACCCCTGGGTGCTGCTATGCGCCTATTTCAAGCCACCCGAAATAGACCCCTAAGTGCTAGGATCCCAAACTGATCTCTCACCACATCTAACATCAATCCATCCTCCGGGATCCCAATGCCACCATGGCCACTCATCACCCAAGTCCCACGGCTCGAACTGCGCACTGCCTCCGGCTATAGCTGCTACCCCATGAAGCGAAGTTCACCAACAAGAATTAATGCTCCATGTCTCCTACTGTGTTGTAGCTCTTACTATATAAGTTGCCCCATCAACTGCGTACCAACTCATCACCTCTCTTTAGCCCAAATCCCGACTTGATCTCATGCTAAACCTGCTCTCCTGAAGTTGGGATGGAATGCTAAAGAACTGTCGACCTATGCCCCACTTCCAACTGGAAGATGCTGCATCTATCATGTCTAAGGGCCCCTGCTTTGCTATGCTCCCTGTATACAGAACAAGTCTGGCGTGAGGTCGCCAGTCCATACTCAACTTGTGCTGCCACATCTCGTCTACTGACGAGATCTGCCTGGAGAAGAAGGCCCCTCTCTCTATAATGGGCCAAAGTGGGCAAGATATGCTGCAAGCCCCATCGATGTACTCATGGAGAGTGCTACTCTCTGAAAGTACTACAGCTCTGCTAACTACATGTGCATCTATCTGCACCTAATCAGTGGGTCGACCCAAAGATGGATGCTCCACCATCTCCAACAGCTCCTCCCTCTCTTGATCAGGAATGTCATGCTCCTGCTGTAGACTAGCCTCCTGCAAAACTACCTCATCACCCTCAAACATCTCAGGAAGATAAGTATCTGCAACTACTGCTTCCCTACTAGATGCTCGTACATTCGTCTGCTCCTCACCAGTGGCTGATCCTAAGGGTAGCCGTACATCCATCACATAATCCATGTAAGCCTCCATCTGGTTCTCCCCCAAAGGAATATCATGCAGGATGCGCATAGTCTCCTCCTTTGCTGAATCATGCTCCATAATATGCTGCTCTGGATGAATCGTCACAAGTGACTCATCACCCAGAGTATCTCCTGTAGAGTCCCCTGACTAGTCACTCTGCACACTAGAACACAACTCTGGCCTATTGTCATCAACTCCGCATGACTGCTCTCACTCCCTAGAAGCATCCTCATATGATCCTATGGACTAATATGAAGAAGAGTCCTCATCCTGGAATACAGAAGGAATGTCCTTATGTTTTTCCTCTGCAACATCATATGCATCATTCAAGCATGAGTGATGAGGCCCCGAAGGTTCTTTGCAGATGAAGAAAAACCCCTTCCTCCTCAACTCGTTCTTGCTGCCTGATTCACCAAACTGGAGCAACTCCTCCCTAGTCAACTGTCTCATGAATAGCCCAACGTTCTGCTCAACCAGCCCTTGGGCTAGCTCATAAGCAATAGGTGAGACCAACTGCTCTCTCCTCCAAATTCTCAACAACCTAGTTTGCAACTCCCGGCAAATGGGATCTCGGTCTCTCATACATGACGACATGATGGAATGCATGTGTGTTATGACTATGTTAGGATGATGTCTCCTAATGCTGAAGAAGCATTGGAACACCTAAAGAATCAAGTCATCACACTCAAGATCAAACATGATGTCATAAGTTCAGAATGTGGCCACTCCTCCTAAGACATCAAGCTTCTTCCCAAAGGTAGAGCCTGTGCTATTGTCCAAGTCCTGTAAAGTCCCCACTACTAGCTTGAAAACTTCCCTCATAACATCATCATTGAAAGGAGCTATAGGTTCAATCAACCTCATAATGTTACTGAGGCATGATGCAACTAGAAGTCTGAACCCCTCACAACGTTCTTCCAAGAATTTGGGTTGTATAAGAGCAAGCATAGCAGGTTTTAGGACTCAGATCAGTTTCTTTCCTTCTAACTGGCTTATTTTGGAAAGGATCTCATCAAGTTAATCAAGTTTGGACAAATCTCTCCATGTCATATTCATGTGTTTCAAATATGTCCCAAGTGCAAATAATTTGTGGCCTATCTCCTGCCCCTTCTACACATCCTCTAACTGTTCTTTCTGAAGAATGGCATAGATCCCTCTTGAAAGAGGTCTTCCATTCAATTTTTTCTTCTGGTCTATATGAAATTCCATTGAGGTAATATTTTGTTGGTTCATGAGGTGTTTTAAGAACCCCATTATTATAGACAAATAAATTTTAATTGTAAAACTATGATTTAGAATCTCAAATTCTGAGTTTTCAGTGACTGTTTCAGCTAGGCATTTAGTCAAATAGTTAGGCAGGAAACATGTTATAGGTGGATATCATCATTTTTATTTCCAGAATAGTTCATACAGAGCTCAACATATTCCCAACAGACTTAAAAAAAATGAATGTATGGTATGTAGATAAGAGTGATATAACCTAGAAAAGAGACTAGCAAATTGCTCACTGTCGTAGCCTTCAATCCAATCCACCCGATTATCACTGTCTCAGTGCCTTGTTGTTGAAATTTTCCCTTTTAGAGTCGGCTAAATTTGGATTGATACTCAATCTGGAAACTACGAATTCCGCTGCAAGAGATGTGATTCCATGCACTGTGGCTTCTACAAAAGTATTATATGCATAAACACAAAAATTAGTGTTGAATCTCTGCCCAGATCGGTCATTGTGATGCTCCGGGAAAATTTATATATATATTTTGGACCATTGTTTGCAATTAAAGTCGCCTTAATAAAGCTCAAATTTGCAGAGCATCTGCAAACTGGAGTGCCCCCATGGTATCAACAACTCGGTCCCAAACTAATTTATATCTGCATTATGCTTTTAGCCAACGAGGAAGATTCACGACCTAGTTATGCCTAGAAGATGTTCCTTTCATGCTCTGAATGGGACTGTCTGTTGTGTGCGCTCAACATATGAAATGATGAGGATCTCGTGCACAGGTATAATTGGTCATTTGCACCAACATAGAAGATGTGCGTTGGTTCTACGCCTTGTCTCAAATGTTCTTTGAACATGTCGGCTCACCATACCATCAGTGCTCTGTCCAATATGTTTCTCTAGAGCATGCAATGTCGACCCTACTCCTATGCATTACCCAGGCAGCTTGCGCGGCTCCTCTGTAATTGTCACTCTGTCACAACAATGTTGCAACAGTCAATGTCGCTCGATAATGACAGCTCGAGAGTAAATACTGTAATCCATCTTCGGGATTGGGAAATTATGTTGGCTCGACGTTCTCATTATTCATGCGCTCGGCCTCCCACAGTTCTGCTTTCCAGGTCCAAAATTGCACAAACCTATTGTCGCCCTTCTGCAAAGTCTGGAACCAATAAGTCTTGGATCTCAGCTCAGACTTCTGCTGCTAGTGCACCTCAAAAATAGACCTGCTTTCTGAGCCACGTAATTCTCAGGTGGCTCAAAATATGAAACACGACCCCCTTTCTGAGTCACGTCCGACTTGGCCAATGAATTCAACCACTTTAATTTGGCCCTTCGTCGTTGGAAAGAAAAACAAATTTATTCACGACCTTCAAATAATCTTTCATGGCCCTTACAAAAATAGACGCCATATTAATATATGCTTCTTTTAAAAAAGTTTGTGGCCCACACCAATCCTTCACACTTATTCAAATAATTCTGTGGCCCACACCAATACTCTATGTGGATTGAGGTATTTTGTTGTGGCTGTTCTCTCGCTTCACGATATGCATACAATATTCGACCCTTCTATTGACTTTTATTATGCTAGAGAGAATTATAATTTGTCATATCATACACCATTCTGACAATTTTCCATTAAATATGTGACAAGATAAATGGATCAACAAAGGTGTGACTCGAGCTTCTCTAGTAATGCAAGAAATCCTTTCTCACAAAAATAATTTCAGCACCTTCGAAAACCCTCCAAACAATTTCAATTGAAAACTGAAAAACCACAGGTTGAATCAAGTTCGATGCTTTGATACCACTATAATATTCCAAATGGGATATTTTAACTAAATTTGTAGAAATTCACTTAACCCCAAATTTTCCATAAATTTTTCATGTACTTAGCAAAAGATTGCCATGTAAAATGAAACATACAAGTACATGCAAATCCATAACACCATAATGCAAGAAATAACTCAGCTTTAATATAATATAACGAGGGTTACATGCTGAAATGAGAGATAACTGAGATAACTGAAATATAATTGGCTTCAAGAATTTGTTGCACTGCGTTGGCCTCCAAAACTGAACTGTTGCACTCTCCCTCTAGCAACAGCTACCACTAAATCCACAAAAAAATAATGAAGCACCAGCTGAAGATCTGAATGATCCTCACTCTAATATCTCTGAAGCTCTGCGAAACTAATGAATGACTTTTCCTCAAGAGAGTTGGGTTTTCGTCCCACACTCACAATTACCTGAGGGTTTCCGTCTTGGGGCTACCAATGGAGTAGAGAACCAAGTTCTCAAATCTCTCACACAAGAAAATGATCTAATCCAAGATATCCCTCAATGGCCTCCTCATTTTCTTTTATAGATCTCTTGGATCCTTCTAGAGCCTTATTTTATTATTATTTTATTCATGGAGCACTTTTCCCTCTTATTAAAATATTCCTTTTTAATGCACGAAAGAGTAAACCGGATACCATGTCTCCTCAGGTCATTGAAACTCATGTCCAACCATCCCATCAATTAGGTATCCTCGTCCCCATTCCAACGAGCTATTACACTAAGGTGTTCTATCATGTATTCCTCTGGAATGCCACCTTGAGCATCATTAACTGAGTTAAGCCCAAAAATAACTCAGTTTTCCAAAAGTTGTCGGAATGCACCAGAATGAAAGGAAAACTGCTTGGATGATGGAATGTAATAAGCGAATGCTACCTGACCTCATAGAAACTCCTAAAAAATCCTCCAAAAATCCCTTGGGCCTGCTGATGGTACCTGTGACCTATCTGCTCCTAACTCTGGAAGTCCATCCTAACCTTGTTATAGGTGACACCAAAAAAAATGAATATTACAATGTGAGTCTATACATGTGCAAGTACATGTGCATGTGCACACATGCCAACTCCTTGTTAAATATGATAAAGATTTCACCTCACTCATATTAAAAAACACAATGTCATGTTCCAATTTTATATTAAACATTTAAAAAATGATATATCTTCATAGCATTATGAAATAAAAAATAGTTGTTTTCAATTACTTTCTTTATATTATTTAGATAAAGTTGAATTTAGAATATTCTATTTAAGATAGATATTAAAATAATTTACTTTTAATAAATATTGAAATATTCTCTTATTATTATTATTTTTAATAATATATGTAAACTCTATGTGAACATAAGAGTTACACATCACTTTCATATTGACTTGTAAAAAATACATTTTGAAAAAAAAAATTAATTCATTTTAATTATAAAATATTTTAATGATAACATATCAAATCAATAAAATGTGTTATAAAATATTTTAATAATGACATGTCAAATCAAATATTCACAACTCATGTCATTTGATTGAAATTTGATCGTAAATATTGACATTGATATGTGTACTATAATGAGAGTTGGTGATATATATATATATAGTTTTTATTTTTGATTTTAATATATATATATATATATATTGGTGACAAATACATTTATAACCCCAAAAAGTTAGCCACTTTAGCTATATAAACCAATAAAAAAATAAAAATTTAAATTTAAAAATTTTCAAAATCTATTTTAATTTTCAAAATATTAAATTTAATATTTATTTTTTTCAAACCTTTAACAAACCTTTAATAGTTTTCTCACAACCGTTTATGGTCCTATACTTTAATCGAGGTCATGAATGGTTATGCAGATTGATTTAATGTTTTATTTTAATGCATTCAACCTATTGAATCCTATATATGTGATTGTTTAATTTAGAAAGAAGGTAAACGTAATTATAGAATGATTTGTGATTAGGTTATGTTGAGTAAAGAACAATTATATAATTCGAAGAAAATACGTAGTGAATAGTGGGGCATAATGATGAATTTGACATTAGTGAGTTTTTAAGTTAGATATGGGCATTTGTGATAATTATGTGAAAGGTTGTGTTGGAAGATCACGTGATTTAGATGATTTTCTTTATCTTGATAATTATTTGTGATATTTGTTGGCTTCTTATTATTTATTATATCTTGTTCATCAAGCAATTACCAAACAATGAGGAACACATAAGATATATGCTCCAATCTAGGGAAAAACCCCTCCAAGGGGAAAATCTAGAAATAATGCTTCTCTTCTTACAATGAGTTTTCCAATACCCAAATACCAAAGCCAAGATCCTCCTAAGCACCAAGTCATCCCTCCGACAAGACATTCTTCAAGGCAACTTCAAAACTTCAACCTTCAACAACTTTGCTCTAGAATTTCTGCCCTACAGCTTCACTTTAGAATTTTGGCCCTGCAATTTCAGCCTCCTGCAACTAGTAGCTACATAGAAACTCTAGTATCTTCACATGTGTGGACAAAAAAATATATTAACCCAAAAGACTTTGATTTATTCTTCCTTCCTCCATCCTTCTAGATCTTTATCCTTCTTTGCTATTGGAAATCGAACTTGAGATGAGTGAGTGCTTCAAATGAGTCGAGCTCCTTCTATTTATAGCCTTCTTGAGGGGTCAGATAGCCCTCCTTTAGGCCGAATTCATCTTGCCTGGGACGACTTGGTCGTGAAGGAATAAATGGCTCTTCTTAACTCAAAATAAATATTTCCTTTTGATACAAAGTCCAAAATGGGACTATAACACATGACATAATTTTTTCTTTTTCCTAGAAAGACCTAGAAGCACAAAGAACATGCTTTTGACCTATACTTAAGCATGAAACCCATGCTTTGAATAAAATAATTTTTATTTTCTTTCTTTTTACAAAAATATATAATGTCACGATTACAAAGGTCATTATGAAGACCAAACCTAGTTATAATTTCCAACATGTTGTATTAAAAATTTAAAGACACGAATATATATATATATATATATATATATATATATATATATATAATCTGCACGGGGTCTTGGATAGACGGTGATCAGGGGCTCTTTTAAGACACTCCTTGATGTGAAGTCACTAGTTCAATTCCCCACCCTGTTCAGGGTGATATATTGGACATTATGAAGATTGTAGTCCCACCAAGCTTACAAAAAAATAATATATATATATATATATCGACAATGATAAAAAATTGTACAATGCAAAAAAAAACTACCTGCTGAGAATCTTCTAAGTCTTCTATTGTCACCAGGGTAATCGGTGAAGAGTAGAGTAACATCACTAAAAGTAAGTCCTAATTGTACAAAGCAGAAAAACTAATTTCTTAGAAACTTCTAAGTCTTCTATTATCACTAGGGAAATTTCCAAATAGCAGAGTATCATTACTGAAAGTAAGTTTAGGACCAAAATAAACATTATGTTTAAGTCAAAGATTGTTGGTGAGATAAATCTTCATTCCTAGATTTTGTAAAGGAAAACTAGTAGTAATAGATTGTAAAGAACATATTTATATCATGGTTGAACCATAGTAGGATTTAATTAGAGGATTAAGGACTAGTGACCTCTGCCTATAATATACAAAAATAGATAACGTAAGTTCCTCACTAAGAGATTAAGGGAACTAGAATCGCAATGAAAGTATTCACATACAACAAGAGTACACAAAATTCATCTTTATCTTACATTTCACATTTACAGAAAGGAAGGAGATATGTACAACTATAATATTCACCATAGATTACTTTCCATTGTAAGAACTAAAAAGGTAAAGTGTACACACAAGCTATCTACATAAGTGTCTTTACACTGAGTATTGAGTTTGAAAGCGAAACCTTAAGACACGTATGTAGAGAAGGGCATCCAGAGCCTTAGGTTAAGATAATTAAAAAGACACTTACATGAAACCATTAGAAGAAACAAAGAAACCATGTGAAGAGAACAAATTGTAAATCCATTTAAGAATATAAAATTTATAGATAGTCCAATACATAAATGGATTTTATAAATTGTCCTATGATATCTATGAGTGGCTAGAACCAACTCGACAGGGTATGAAACCCCTTAAGGGAACGAAGTCCTTTAAATTAACTTGAATATACATTAGTTGCCACAGATGGAGAAGTAAATTTAAAACCATAAGAACCTAATTATCAAATGGGTTTACATTCCATATTTTTACCTCTCACAACATGAAGGATCAAAATCAAATTTTCCAATGTATACTTTTTGATATTTATGTTTGGAAATTACTGAGGGGGGGTGAATCTATAATTAAAAGCTTTACTTTTTGTTAAAATTAATTTTCTTCTTATGCAAATAATGGTTTATGTATGTGCTCTATTATTATTGGATTCCTTTTACAAGTGTCAAAGAGAGAAATTTGTAGATATAATTATCAAGAATTCAATAACATTCACACAACATTCAATAACCACCACATTAAGACACCAGATATAAGTGGAAACATCGAAGGGATAAAACCATAAATTTTAGGCTGAAAGTGATGTGAAGGCAAGCTACTACTCCTTAGTACATCAAGTTTTTGTAGGCTCAAACCTACAAGAGGCTCCTACCTCAAAGGAAGCTCCAACTCCCACAAATTTTCTACAGGCTACAACCCATAGGAAGATCCTAACTCAACATGCTACAACCTATTATTTATCAAGGTACAACATATAAAGGGACAACAATATCTCAATCACAATATCAAGTCAAACGTGTTGGTTACCTTATATACAATTTTGATGTCAAGTCTACTGTAAATCTGCACTGCTTCTCCTTTTCAACTCTATGCCTCTTTTGCTGCTGCTGCTCATCAACTTTCGTATGCAAACTAATTCTCTTCAAAAGTCTTGTTTCCATTCCACATTGTATATTTTATAAGCAAGCCTTATCTGCTATATGTATTCTTTGCAGGAATATGAAATGAGGCATTGTTTCTTGGTCTTCTAAAAAATGTTCATAAGCTTGTCTCTTCATTTTCAGTTATGAAAAAAATTGTAATATAAAATAGAGCTGAAATAAAACAGCTCAATGAATATTGATGACAGATCATATTTGTATTATCTTGTATCATACATTTTCTGATCAATGAAAGCATATATTTTTCAGCTTTTGTCTCAATATTTTATGTTTCATTTGACCATATTCAACTTTCACATTGATCATCATAACCTTTTCACTTCACATCACTTTCAACCTTTGCAATGAAATCAACAACATTCATCAATATTAATTAATCAACTTAATGACAACAAGTTTCCTTATCATGACAATTTGACATCAATGCCAACATTACCAACATTCTCTCCCTCTGGCATTGATGGAAACACAAATATTACTCCTCCTGGACACTCATTCTGCCTCCATTTTGCTTATAACTCCCCCTTTGATATCAATGGAAAGGAGTGGTTGTGACCAATCAATCTCTGAGTTTCATGCCCCAAAAAAATTTCCTTAACTATGCATGTAATAGGTAGCAAATATGGAAGAATAAATGTTGCTCCAATGTGTATATGATGAAACCTATTATTTCGAGTGTTGCTTCAAGTTGAAATCTTACCAGGAACCACAATAGTGCCACTCGTGAGAAGAAGTTGCACTACAAAGTATTTTTACACTCAAGTGTATTTAGAAAATACCCCAGCAAGTAGCCTAATTCCATGAAATATTGTATGTTTTAAATACACCGTTTTGTAATTGGAAGTGCAATCTCATGATATTTATTAAAAAAAATTCCCCCAACACTAGGTCAAATACAACTATAATAAAGAATCGATAAGTCCAATATATATGCACAATAATATATGCAGGATGGTCGATTATATAGTATATCCATGCTGGTGACATAGTAGTCTTTGTATGAAAAATATTATCTGAATAAAATTTTGTAGTATTAATGCCAATGCTGCATTAAAATACCAACATGACTCTTGTCACAAGCTACAATGCTGCTACCATAAGGACTCATTATTCACTTCATATAGACTCCATACTCACTCCAGTTTGACATGTCATGAAACTATGGTCCATGTTTTGAAAATTTTTTAATAATCATTGAGCGTTGTTGTTAAAGAAGACACTGAGGTATCTCATTATGTAGAGAAGATACCAGCAATAAAACGATAAGGGGGATTCCACCAATCCATTGAAATTAATAATTTTAATATATAATGAGGCTCAGATTAGGGCATAAAACATCGTTGGAGCTTCAATATGCCAGAGAAATACGTTGGGGCATTAATTCGCTAGAGAATTAATATCGTTGAACCATTAATATATAGAATGTTGCATGTATCAATAATATCAAGATCATTAATATCAAATGTTTCATGTATCAATTAATATTAAACGTTGCATGTATCAATAATATCAATATCATTAATATTGAACACTGCATGTATCAATAATATCGATATCATTAATATCGAATGTTGCATGTATCAATTAATATCAATATCATTTTTTTAAAGCTTAGTAGATCCTTACTATTTTCTATTAATATAAAAAACGAGCATAAGAGATACAAAAATTAGACCTCAACCTGCCCGAAGGAAACCAGGTCTGTTGGCCATCTGAGTGCATTGTACGCCATCCAAAACATGTACTTCCTTAGATTCATATAAAGAGTCTTTAGGTAACTAATATTAGAGTTTACTAATACTAACATTTACATAATGCATAAGTAAAGCTAACCGCTAAAAAACTACAACTGGCTGCTCTAGTCATCATCTGACTCCACTGGGGCCGGATCTTTAACACTGGAACCTGGCATATCAACTTGTTGCATAGCCTTTATGTCCTTCTCCATTCTTCCAAGACAAGCATACTAATGCAGTTGACGCCGGTTGATTTCCTGGATGTTTTTATTAATCTCTTCTAGGGTGGAGACTGCCTTGGGCTCCCCTCCTGCTTCCCGAATTGATGTTATGGCCTTAACCAACAGGAATTTTACTAACCAATAGGTTCCGATTGAGTGATGAAACAGTGAGATTCTCCCTCGGGTATGCCCCGGGTCAATAATCACATGTTGTAATTCTTCCGCTGCCAGATCATCCTCCTCTTCCATTTTGGTTTTCGCTTCTGTCTCCCATACATGAATTAGAGATTTTATAAAACAGGGCGTTTCTTCTGTGTAGACCTGAAATAAGGGCTCCATGAGCTCTTTGCTAGATTTCCTGCCTCTCTTGGCTGGCGGGCCTGAGATTGTTCTATGCCTTTGTCCAATTTGATCTTTCTACCTCTGTTTTTCTTCACCATATTCAGATGAGGGACTGGGATGAAAACGATAACCCCTGGCGCAGAAACACGATAGAAAATACCGAGACAGTTAATGAACAAGACATATAATTGACATTGGTTGGGGAAGTTAGCTGATGGATAGAAGTCGTGAATGCCTTGAAAGTTTATAAACATTTCACCCACCCCCCTTATCCTTCATGCCTAAATTACTACCTACCCTAGTCCAGAGCGGAGGCAGAATATTAAGCAAATGTAACCAGGGCCCATAGCAAAACAAGCAAATGCCAACCTTTCCAAAAACCCAATTTCTGCATGCACGCCATATACCTAAACCCCATAATTCAAAACAACTATTTGCCCTATACAACGACAGAGGATAATACACAGACCCATTACCTGAGAGCGCGACATACAACACTCTACCCTCCCGGACATTAACATCATTGACCTACATGCAGGCAACTTCCCAAGCCAACCTGAAGGAAGGGTGGTGTACATTATCCTCATGGCTTCTGGCGAGCCTGAGATTGTTTCTATGCCTTTGTCCAATTTGATCTTTCTACCTCTGTTTTTCTTCACCATATTCAGATGAGGGACTGGGAGGAAAACGATAACCCCTGGCGCAGAAACACGATAGAAAATACCGAGACAGTTAATGAACAAGACATATAATTGACATTGGTTGGGGAAGGCAGCTGATGGATATAAGTCGTGAACGCCTTGAAAGTTTATAAACATTTCACCCACCCCCTTATCCTTCATGCCTAAATTACTACCTACCCCAGTCCAGAGCGGAGGCAGAATATTAAGCAAATGTAACCAGGGCCCATAGCAAAACAAGCAAATGCCAACCTTTCCAAAAACCCAATTTCTGCATGCACGCCATATACCTAAACCCCATAATTCAAAACAACTATCTGCCCTATACAACGACAGAGGATAATACACAGACCCATTACCTGAGAGCGTGACATACAACGCTCTACCCTCCCGGACATTAACATCATTGACCTACATGCAGGCAACTTCCCAAGCCAACCTGAAGGAAGGGTGGTGTACATTATCCTCATGGCTTCTGCTACCCTGAGGGCAAGCTAGCGGAGGAATTGCAGTTTTTAAATTATCTACCCACACAGAACTATGGCCTTGGTGGTTCAAGCCCATACCACTTCTACGATTGGCTTTACAGACATTACAAACATTGGCAAAACAATTGTATAGATAATCCAAAAAAAATAAGATTTTCGCCTGCATGCTGTGAAATTCTGACACTATCTTCATCTGAAAAACAAGGAGAAATTCGAATACATACCAAGCCACCTGCGCAGGCCACTAGTGATATCGTCAGTTTCTTCTGGATTACGCGCAGCAGGAGCAGGCTTCTTCACAGTAGAGAAAGATTATGACAATGGTTTGCATGCCAAACTTCTTAACCTGCCCCAAAAAATCCCTTCGACACTTGTCCCAACTAAACTCTGACATCCCAGCTGGTTTTTCCAACTGCTTGTCATGCGGATTTATTGCTGTCATTATGGTATATAGCTTGGGAGATGTCCCCTCCATTGGCCAAGATCTGCCTCTCCTTGCGTACGGTGGCCATGCTGCCGTCCTGCCTCTCCATGCGGGCATTACAATTTCACCACCCTGTCTTCTTCCCGTCGCAATCCTTACCGCTGGGCACCCATATCGGGGGAATATCGATATCATTAATATCGAACGCTGCATGTATCAATAATATGAACCATTTGAATGAGGCACTAATATATAACGCCATTAAACCAATTAAACACTACATATATAAATAATAATTACAATGGTTGGAGTCAATATACATTACAATGCTTGGATTAAATATAAAATTCAAGTGGAGTCGATATAATAATCCATATTAATTGCTGATAGGAGTTAATACCTTCGCTCCTTGATGATATGAGTAGTCAATATACAGAAATCGTTGGCCCATAATTAATAATATCTTTGTTAAGACATGGATATGATTTATTTATCATGCATACGATTTGAAAGGCCAAAGCATGGATTAATGCCAAACATATATATTTAATATATATGTGAAATCCAACGCATGGATAATAATAGGGAAACACATACCATTAACGCAAGATCATATAATAGGGAAACACATGTTAAAATATATAATTACCTCCCACATGCATTTTTAGACAAACAGTTAAGTAAATTAGTTCAGTTGAGTGATAGATAGATTTGGTGAGTGAGTTAGAGAGTCAGTTAAGTGAGTGATGATCAAGTTGAGTTGTATGAGAGTGTGTGCATGTCAATTTGGTTAAATACCCTTCACCAGGTTCATTGTATTCAGATTGTGATTTAGAGTGATTGAGATTAATTGAAGAGCCGCAACTCATTGTTTTGTGTGTGAAATACTTGTGTTATTGTGTGTGTGAATGCTCTGCCTATCCAACAAATTGGTATCAGAGCTGAGGAAGGATCAGAAGATCCGTGGGCGAGAAAATCTAGAGAAGAAGGCCAAGAGCAAAAGGCTGTCATTTTTTTAAAATATGTAGGTATATATATATATATATACGCGGAGGTCCACACATTTGCAGTGAAGAAAAAGCGAAGGTCCGCAACTTCTCCTAAGAAAGCCTACCCATATTACAACAAACTTCCGTTTTAAAAAAAATCAGGTTTAGTCCGCGGTTTACTCGCATCAGAGGGTGCGGAGTCGGGTTTTATGATTAAACGCCGACAACGTGAGAAGGACCTCCGTGAGAAAATAATTAACACACGTCAATGCAGATCGGGGTGTTAGATTTTATAAAAGGAGTACGTAAGAGCATTAATTATTGATTGAGGTTTGATATTGTTTTAACGTATTCGAAAAGAGCACATGATTTTAAAAAAAAGGGATTTTTAAGATTTTTCAAAAGTAAGACCTCATACTAAGGTTTTTTTTAAAGGAGCTTATTACAAAAGATTTTTTATGATCTTTAAAAAGGGATTCTAACATAAAGTTTTTGAAGAGAGGGTTTTAGTAAGAAATTTATATATATATATATATATATATATATATATATATATATATATATATATATATATATATATATATATATATATATATATATATATTTCTTAAATATTTATTATATATAAACAAAAAATTAAGGTTTTTTTTTAAAGGAGCTTTGCAAAGTTTCTAAAAGGCAAAAAGAAGAGAAATTTAGGGTTTTTGTCAGAGAAGATTTT
Organism: Pinus albicaulis; assembly: GCA_034641835.2. Classification (NCBI taxonomy): domain Eukaryota; kingdom Viridiplantae; phylum Streptophyta; class Pinopsida; order Pinales; family Pinaceae; genus Pinus; species Pinus albicaulis. The sequence goes on from CM076581.1 coordinate 30,981,892, forward strand.
TTTTTTGAGGCAAGATGGCCACATCAAATTTTCAGCCACAACTTCCTTCTTTCACTGGGAAAGATTACGATGTGTGGGCTATTAAAATGGAGACTATGCTAAAAGTGCATGATGTATGGGATCATGTCAAGTTTGGGTTTGCGGAACCTTAGAACGATGCAGAATAATGTGCCCTCAGTAATGTAGACAGAGAGCAATGGAAGAAAGACAAGCAGAAGAATGCGTAAGTGTTGCTTCTTATCTAGCAGGGAGTGGACCGAGCAGTGTTCCAGAAGATAATGAAAACTTCTTTAGCAAAGGAAGCATGGGAAACTTTGGCGACAAGCTATCAAGGTATGGCCAAAGTTAATATTTTCAAATTGCATAATACTAGGAGAGATTTTGAAATTTTGAAGATGAAGGAGACAGAGGACATTGATTCCTTCATGAATAGGGTCATGTCTGTCGTCAATCAGTTAAAAATCTATGGTGAAGATGTTAAAGATCAGACAGTGATTGAGAAGGTTCTTCGATCTTTGTCTACCAAGTTTGATGTTGTGGTAGCAACCATAGAAGAAGCGAAGGATTTGGAAAAACTCACAATTGATGAGTTGATGGGATCCCTTCTATCACATGAGGCGAGGATAGACAGAAATAAGGATTCCACTCTAGAAACTGCCTTCAAAAATCAAGTTTATATTTCAAGAGGTCGAGGCAGAGGTTGATCGAGAGGCATAGGACGAGGCGACAGCTATGGTGGTAAGAGAGATCGCTGAGACGAGCATGAGCATCAAAGTGGAACCAAAAATAGCAGAAGCTTTCACAACAATCAAAGGTTTGGTAAATCAAAGGTGAAATGTTATTATTGCAATAAATTTGGTCATTATGCTCGTGATTGTAGGAAGAAGATAGCTAATCAAGGAAATCAGAGAGCTAATGTTAGTACAGAGAATACTGACTCCATGTTCCTAACATGAAACACCATGCATGAACCGTCTGATAAGGTTTGGCTATTAGGTAGTGGTTGCAGTAACCACATGATAGGCAACAAGAATTTGGTTGCAAATTTGGATGCATCTATGAAGACAGAGGTAAAGTTGGGGACTGACAAGACTGTGGATGTAGATGACGAAGGAGTGGTAAACATTGTGACCAATCAGGGGGAGCCAAAGACCATATCAGAGGTATATTATGCCCCTGGACTAAAAAAAAAATTGATAAGTGTTGGTCAATTGACGCAGAAAGGATACAAAGTTATATTTTAGGGGAAACAGTGTGTTATTTACGACAAATACCCAAGCAAGAAGCTGATTGCAAAGGTGCAGATGAAAAGGAACAAACTCTTTCCTCTAATTATGAACTAAAATGATCAGGTTAGTTCTTTTACAACTGCATGTTCTGATGATTACTGGTTATGGCACTTTCGGTTTGGACACTTGCATTTTTTCGGTTTAAGATTGTTGCAGCAGAAACAGATGGTCAGAGGTTTACCTCCCATCAAAGAACCTGCTATCACTTGTGAATTTTGCATCTTGGCAAATCAACACCATGAAATTTTTCCGAAAGGAGTTTCTTACAGAGCAAATAAACCACTTGAGTTGGTGCACACCGACCTATGTGGACCTATGAGGACACAGTCGATTGGTGGAAGTTGTTACTTCCTCACTTTTATTGATGACTATAGTAGGAAGACTTGGGTTTACTTACTAAAGCAGAAGTTTGAAACTTTTGCAAAGTTAAAAAAGTTCGAAGCCTTAGTGGAGAACCAAAGTGATTGACAGATCATGGTATTGAGATCAGATCGTGGTGGAGAATACAATTCGAAGGCATTCCATGAGTACTGCAAACAACATGGAATCAGAAGATAGTTTACAACCAGATACACACCGCATCAGAATGGTGTAGCAGAGAGAAAAAACTGAACAATCATGAACATGACAAGGAGCATGTTGAAAGCAAGACACCTGTCTAATGAGTATTGGGCAGAAGTAGTTTCATGTGTTGTTTATGTGATAAATAGATCTCCTACAAAGAGTGTGATGAACAGAGTTCCAGAAGAAGCATGGTCAGGTATGTCATGCAGTGTATCTCATTTCATAGTTTTTGGATGTGTAGCCTATGCACATATGCCTAAGAAAATAATAGGCAAATTATATTATCAAAGTGAAAAATGTATATTTATTGGTTATAGTGAGTAGTCAAAAGCTTACAAATTGTATAACCTTGTCACCAAGAAGACAATCATTAGCAGAGATGTTGTGTTCAAAGAACAAGAGTCATGGAATGGGACTGTAGACACACTAACTGATGCACAAACACCATTGATGCAGGAGGATGATGTATAAGAAAAGGAGCAACAAGAATCAAGAGAGAAAACACCGAACATAGTCACACCAGCAAGGACTCCAAGATTTCCAGAACAACATAGATCTTCAAGAAGATCAACAGACCAAAATTCTCCAAGCAGTGAATCAGGTAATGAATCAAGAAATGGTAAGAAAAATATGAGAAGTCTAAAAGATATTTATGATGATTTGGATGTTAGTTCAAAATTTTCATTATTGGCATTCCAACCTTCTTCATTTGAAGAAGCAATCAGAGATGAAAATTGGGTGCAAGCCATGGATGAAGAGATGAATTCAATTGAAAAGAATGATACATGGGATTTGGTTGATTTACCAAACGATAAAAATCTCATTGGTGTGAAGTGGGTGTACAATATAAAGGTGAATGAGAAAGGTGAGATTGATAGATTTAAAGCAAGACTTGTAGCAAAAGGATTCTCGCAGCAACCGAGAATAGACTTTGGGGAAACATTTTCTTCGGTAGCCAGATTGGATACTGTAAGAGCAGTTCTAGCAACAACAACTCAGAACAAGTGGAAATTATATCAAACGGATGTCAAATCAGCCTTCTTGAATGGAATTCTAGAAGAAGAAATTTATGTGCAGCAACCTCTAGGATATGAAGTTGAAGATAAAGAAGATAAAGTTTACAGATTGAAGAAAGCGCTCTATGGACTTAAGCAAGCACCTAGAGCATGGTATAGTAGAATTGATAGCTACATGATCAAGAATGGATTTTACAGAAGCAGCATTGAGCCTACCTTATACACAATGGTAAATGAGCATGGACAGATTTTGATTGTTTGCCTATATGTTGATGATATGAGCTAGATGAATTTAAATCATCCATGATGAATGAATTTGAGATGAAAGATCGTGGTCTCATGAAATATTTTCTTGGCATTGAAGTTGAAATCAAAAGGAATTTTTATTTGTCAAAATAAGTATGCCAGATATTTGTTGAAAAGATTCAGGATGGATAATTGCAAACCTGTACCAGTTGCAACAGGTACAAATTTAAGTAAGGATGATGAAGGAGAAGATGTCAATCCAACTCTATTCAAAAGATTGGTTGGCAGCCTCATGTATCTCACAGCGACAAGACTAGATATTATGCAAGGAGTAAGTTTGATTTCCAGATTTATGGAGAATCCAAAAGACACACATTCGAGTGTTGGGAAAATAATTCTGAGATACATAACATGAACTAGATATTATGGCATAATGTATTCAAGTACAGAAAAAAAAGAATTGATTAGATACACGGATAGTGATTTTGCAGGTAGTTTGGATGATCGGAAGAGCACATTCAATTATGTTTTTCATCTTGGTTCAGGTGTGATAGCATGGGAATCTAAGAAGCAACCTATTGTGAAGCTATCATCAGCAGAAGAAAAATATGTAACAACAACTTCAGCAGCATGTCAAGCAGTATGGTTAAGAAGAGTATTGGATGGACTCAAGTAGCAACAACAAGGATCAACAACGATATACTATGACAACACATCAGCGATTGCACTATCCAAGAATAGTGTGTTTGATCAAAAGAGCAAGCATATTGATACTAGATATCACTTTATTCGAGAACTTGTGAGCAATGGAGAAGTTCACTTGAAGCCTTGTAGAACGAGTGATCAATTGGCTGATATATTTACAAAGCCATTAGCAGTAGATTTGTTTGAGTTTCACAAAAGAACTTGGGTGTTGTAATCCTAGCTGAGACATAGACCAGCAAGCATGTTTGAGTTGTCAAGAGTTATGTTTTAGTTTAGCGGTCGTAATTAAGGGGGAGTGTTAAAATATATAATTACCTCCCGCATGCATTGTTAGACAAACAGTTAAGTAAATTAGTTGAGTTGAGTGATAGATAGATTTGGTGAGTGAGTTAGAGAGTCAGTTAAGTAAGTGATGATCAATTTTAGTTATGTGAGAGTGTGTGCATGTCAATTAGGTTAAATACCCTTCACCAGGTTCATTGTATTCAGATTGTGATTTAGAGTGATTGCGATTAATTGAAGAGCCGCAGCTCATTGTTTTGTGTGTGAAATACTTGTGTTATTATGTGCGTGAATCCTTTGCCTATCCAACAACACATACAATTAACGCAGGATCATATAATATCATATGCTAAACCATTGATAATGCCAACAATAATAATAATAAATTGAAACCATGCACGTTGGGTCTTGAACGTTGGATTTACCGCTAGATATTTAACCTTGGAGAAATGAATGTTGGATTCTACTGTGTGAATGTTGGATCTCCCAGGCATGGAATTATCGTGCATACGATTTGGAATTAGAGATATATATACCTACCCGGTGGAGAAGAGCTAATGCAGACTGATTTGATGTTGTGGATAATACACCTATAATAGTGGGCTGATGCTACAATTGATGTTGCGACATACCCTTCCTGTTGAACACCATTGAGGCTAAGCCATGAGTCATTGTGGATGAAGCAAATTAAAATTGGGAGGTGGTTTGGCAGGATTTGTGAGCAAGTATGAAAAAATTCAGCACACACACAGATCAATGAAATTCCGGTGGACAACGTTGTTTATAGAAATCAACGATGAAAGCCTTGAATCTTGTGTGGATTTTTCTTATGGATATATCTGTTGTTGGTGAGTGATTGGGGTTAATGTATGGGAGCTTATCGTTTGCTAACTATGAAGGGTTATAAAACAAGTTTATTGAGCTACTGAGGGTCATTTGGAATCTAATAAGTATACTTTCATAGGCTTAGTGAGTCACAAGAACAGTATAGAGACAGAGTTGACACTGGCACCATGAGTCTTTTAACAACTATACAGATTGTACTGAGGTTCTGTATGGTGTCTTACACTGTTTTATAGCAGAGCTATGGATGTAGATAATGTAGTTTATATCTGTGAAGTTTTATGAGCCTTGGTTTCCAATGTTTGGGTGTTGTAATGTATCAAATTTTTTCTATTTCTCGGAGGATGCAAAGGTGCCAAATTCACAAGTTTAGGAAACTAGGGGATGTTCCCACTCTTGGATTATATATAGACCATTCCGGAGCATGAATTTTCTGATGTGGGATAGGTGGTGGAACGTAGGGAATTTGATTTGCTGCTGTTGTGCTTAGGTTTAAGTCTTCATTCAGTTCTGTAGAATATAGTGTGGGTGTGTTTGGTTCATTCTTCCTGGTTTTTCCGAGAGTTTTTTATGGGATCGTGATTTTCAAATTTTTTGGGGTCCGCGATTTTGAGAGGGTAGAGGAGAGTGGTTGAAATGGAGAATCGTCATATTTGTCCTTCTGACGATTGCGTGGGGATTTTTAGGCCTTTTTTGACATTAAAGAGGCGGAGGATTGCGACTCGCTGTCCAGTGGGGTGGATGTACCATTTGGGTTCCTGCCCCACTGATCTGGTTAGGTTGGAATTTGTACTTTGGGTCCCTTACATTAACGTTGACGATTATGGATCTTTTATTAGGTTATGAATGCATCCAGTTTCGAGATGATAGGTGACAATTTCAAGGAACCTGAGATGATCCTCTTGGATGATGAGTTTGTGTATGCGATTGAGCTGGCGAAGGCATAAGCCTTATCGACCACCTTTCCTGGAAAGCGAACTACTCACTTTCCATCCTCCACTACCGCCGATGATGGTTTCACTGAACAGAGGGCTGAGTAGAATGGGCTCTTTTCTGCGCGGACGGATGGGTATGGGATAGGGGCAGAGGGGAAGTGCCCTTTTATTCTGCTGAGGAAACCTGTGAATGTTACACTGAAAACTGTCATCTTGACATTTTACTATGAGTATGAGCTCATTATTACTCATACTTCCTCCTTTTGCAAGTCTAACATACCAGCTCCTCATGTCAAGCTTCAAAATCAGAGAAAAGTCCCTAAAATCCCCTTAATATTGGTATCGCACTTTCTATATGCATTCCCTGCGGTCCCGCACCTAAAGTTCAGCTTGATTGCGGAACCATACCGCACTTTCCTTGTGTTACGGGTGCAGACCTCTGTAAAATATAAAAAGGCGAGAAAGTGAAGATAAAAAGTGAATTTCAGATGAATTCTAGAAGATTCTAGATGGGAATTTTCGGGAATGGATACGCTTTGAGAAGGTTCATGCATCCCTCACTTGATGGAGCTAACCCCTTGATGGAAGGAGCTAATCCCTTTGAAGGAGGATTCTATCCCTTCATATTTGGAACTAGAAACCTCCTCTTTTCCACTATAAAAAGAGGCCTTGGGTAGCCTGAAAGGGAGTTGAAGCTTAAGATATTTGAAGTTAAATGCTGTTGAGATTCAGTCTCAATTAACTAAGACTTTCTGTGAGGTTAAATTACTCTTTCTGTGAGGTTGAATCACTCTTTCTGTGAGGTTCAATCACTCATCTCTAGTTGTCTTGGTTCAAAGAGTGCAATGCTTGTCAAATTAGAAGAGATTCCTGCTTCGGACCCCGGGAGGACCTGCACAACATCAAGGCACATGTTGTAAAGGTTTTATTTATTTGAAGTTAATACAAATATACTCATTTCTCTCATTAAACTGTCGATTCATGGTTTATTTTATAAATTCCTTGATCATTATGATAAGTATGGTTTATAATAATGTCTATACAGGTGATGTGTAATCTTTTTGCTTGTTTGTGACTGCAGATTCACGAGGAACGTTCTTTCAGTGCACGGGAAGGACTTCAACGAAATCAAGCAAGCGTTGGACATAAGGTAGGCCTTACACCTATATAGTGTTTTTATGAATCTTATATGCTTAGAGAGAGATTAGTATAATTGGTTGTTTGTTGCTAGTTACCTTTTGTACTAGAGAGATCGGTCTTGTCCGCAAGACGGATTAATCTACACAACAAAATGGCGACCATACTGGGGATAGACTTGTTGTTTTTGGTTCTCTTTTATTTTTGATTTGAGGAAACCTTTTTTCCTGGTTTTTGATTGATACACATCTGTCTGGGTACTTTAGATTTTCCCTGTTTTTTAAAATTTAGAAGTATTTTGAGTTTTTCTATAATTTTTCCTACGACCGCACTCTGCATTACTTTGACAGTGCGGGCAGGTTCGCACTTTCTGTAAAGGATACAGTGCGGGACCGCACCTGTCAACACTGGTTACATGCGGACCCTGTAAAAATTTTAGAAAGTCCCTAGATTTCTTTTTCTAGTTTATTTTTACATCTTTGGTTTCTGCCCAGACTGATAGTTGTTTCTGTCAAGAATTTTTTGCAAATGAACTCCAACAGTGTTAATGTTTTGATGATTTTCTAGAAGATTTTGCCGATTGGATTGTTTTTCCGCCTGGTCTTTGTAGTGATTCGAACTTTTGACAATTTGCAGTATCTCAGATCACATTGATCTCTTTTTGTCTTTTGAATCCGACCTTATTGTGAAAACATCCTATATTGAGAAATTAAGCCTTTGGTTTCTTTGCAAATCTTCGAAAAACTTGGTTCAAAGTTTTGAATTTCATTTTTTATAAAAACATATTTTGAGTGTTTTTTATCTGTTTGTTATCTGAACGAATAGATTCTTAGTTTGCTGAACAACTAAGGGAAACATTCATAAAAAAAAAATCTTAAAAGCTTTTACTCAATTTAGATCATAGTTCTCAAGATTAGATTTTGTAGTTTTGAGTAGTTTTAGTTTTGTAGTTTTCTTTCGAAGGAAAATTGTTTTGTAGCTTCTAGTTTGAAAAAGAAAAGGATTTTTCTTGTGAGCTTTGATAGTTTATTGAAAAGACAAAATAGTTTCTTTCAATTATTTTTCATGTTTAAAGAAGGAATTTAAAGGATTTCATTCTCTAAACTCTTTCTTTAGATAGCAGTTCATTGAAAGAAAAAGAATTGAATATCATCATAGGTGCATTTTAGTGTTTTTTGGAAGTCGAGTCTTCACATCATTCAAAGTTTCATTTCCGCACCCATTGACTTAAGAAACAGCTCTTAAAAGTAACGCTTAAATAAAATTCATCTAGTAATATTTTTATTTCTAGGGCTCTTATCACCAACATAGCTTAGGCTAGTATCTTGGAGTAGGGAGTAATTAACTCTCCAAGATAGCTAAAACAAACAAGTAGATATATCTTGCGGTAGGAAGAATTCCAGTTGTTGCATGTATGCTCTGGGAAGCTCCTCTTAAAGGAGTTAAGCACGAGATCATATCTGAACCAGTGGGGCAATCAATCCTTCCTCATTGGGAACGATAGAAGATATACACGTATTAAAAACGGTAAACCTCGGATAGACCATTGTCGAGGAGCCAGGGGTCACTTGTCAATAAACCTTGGATTCTGTTCAAGGAGCCTTCAAGGGGATTGAGCTTTGTTACTCTGCCCTTGCATGTGTGTCAGATCGTAGACTGTTCCCCTAGGTATATTTGTTTCAGTTGGTGACCTTAGTGACCATAATCTTTAGGATTCTTCCTTAAGGTGACGGTGGAGGGAAGATCCCACTATACCTGGAACAGATGTCGACTAGACTCACTTGGACTCTCTGGGGGGTTCTCTTCACTCGAGATGGTTTTGTGAAGAAACTTGTGCCAGTCTGTTTCATTAAGCAGGTTGTCGGGGTAACTATTCCAACCGCCCTTTTCGTGTTAAAATTCTACTAAGTTGGATTTCATCACCAACTAGTGATTTTAGTACGGAAAGTTACTTGTTTGTGTGTGGTTTGAACTCTTAGATTTTTTAAGCGAATGATTCAATTGTTTGTTTCTTAGAGACTTTAGGTGTTTTTCACTTAAATTTTTCTTTGTTTGCGTGTGATTAGATAATTTTTAATCGTGGCGGAATTGCCGAGACAATCCCGGAGAATACAAGGGAAACCTCCTGAATATTCACCAGGTCAACTTGAAGGGCTTCGAGCTCTGGTACCACACAGTAGCCATAGACTTAGATCAACAGAAGTTGAAACCTCTGCTATTGTAATACATCCTGATCATCAAATTCCTACAACAGAATACAGTCAAGAACCGATTTTAGTTTCTGAAGTTACTGAAAATATTTCTCCTTCTGGTGAATTATCTGACGAACCTGAAATCTTTGAGCCTGAAACTGAATCTTTTGTGTTAGAAACATCCTCAGGATTTGTTACACCAACTTCTAGCGATCCAGGTTCACCTAGGGTAAGAAATATCATTACAAAAAATCTTCCCTCTGGACTTATTTCTATTGAAGAACTTACTAATCCAGACGAAGACATATCTCTTCCCAACTCCCCTCAATCGTTAAATCTTAGGGAGCGTGAATCTATTTTCTACAGCCCCATTCGAACTAATCCTTGGTATCTCTCTTTAACAGAATTTTTAGAGAATCCGGGTCTTGCATTTTATCCACCTCGAATTCCATTTCATCCTACACCCAGAGGATATTATCCGTCATCTTTTATGGCTGGAGAGTCATCCATGTTTTCTCAAACGCCTGAATCATTTTTACATGGTGGTCCTTCTGTTCCTTCAGGATATGAGTCTTTGTCTGGTACTTTCTCGGGAGCAGCTCCTCAACCCATCGAAAACGTGTTATCATTTGGTTTTGGTGGACTTAAAATTGAAACGTCGAACGCAGAGCAAGTTTTATGATGTCTGGTAACATTCCTAATCCTCAAGCTCAAGGTAGTCAGTTTCCTTCTGGGGGCCAACCTCAGGGAACTCAGTTATCGCCTGGGGGGCAACCTTAGGGTAGTCAATTACCACCTGGGGGGCAACCTCAGGGTAGTCAGTTACCACTCGGGGCACAACCTCAAGGTAGCTTTTTCCCAGGACAATCTGTGGATCCATATTATTTTGGGGGGCAACCCCAGGGACAGTACATTCCTCAAGGTCAACCCCAAACTCAATATGCTCCTCAGGGTCCTCAACAACCCCAACTTCAGTACATGCCTCAAGGTTATCAACCTCAAGGGAAGTACCCAATGCAAGGTTACCAACAGCCTTGTGGTCAACCATCTGTTCAAGGAGCCGGAACTTTACCTTTTTATCAACCCTACGTTCAACCAGGTTTTGGTCCTTACGTTCAACCTTCTACGGGACAATACCCCAGAATGATGGTGTAGGATCCGTCCCAATATCAACAGCCTTTGCAGCCTAATGTGCAGTTACCTTATCAACCTGGCCAGCCATTGGTTTCTGGTTCAACTCAGCAACCTGTTCAGCCAACTATTCAAACTCCTGCACCTAGTTTAGTTCAGCAGGCTGGGCCTAGTACACCTCAGACTCCGCCCCAAACTGCTGCAACTGCTGCAACGTCTGTTCAACCTGTCACATCTGTTTCTGGAGTGTCTGTAGCCCCGAGTTCGGCTATCCCTGTATCCATGCAAACTCCTCAGATCTCTGTACCTTAGTTAGGACCTTCAGTTCAGACTACAGTTCAGATGCCTGCAAGACAAACCGGTACAAGTACAATTGTTACAAGTCAACCTCAATTTACTTATCAACCGTACCAAGGACAGCCACAATTTGGTCCCTATGTACAGAATCCAAGCTATCAACCGTACCCTGGTTATACTTATCAACAACCTCAGTATGGTCCGATTCATCTTGGTTATCCAGGAGGTTATACAATACCTAATGCTAATCCGATTCCTAGTTATCCTGGGTATCCGCCTCCTGGATCTGCTTTGGCTTCTCAAGGTTTTCGTGACCCTAACCGTCAATTACCGTTCATCACAACTTTGGACTTACCTGATTTGACGCGCCTTACAAATGATCCTATTTTCTATTATCAGAACTAGTCGCCAATGCCTCATAAGTTGCCCAGTGATATACCAAAATTTGAAGGTAAGTCAGGAGAGGATCCATCGAATCATGTTATGACTTATCACCTTTGGTGTGCATCTAATTCAATTATTGATGATTCGATTCGCTTACGCCTTTTCCAAAGAACCCTCATAGGTCTTGCAGCCAAATGGTACATTGAGTCGCCACGAGACTCGTTTCATAATTTCAGTCAGTTAGCAACATCTTTCTTAACTCATTTCCAGTTGCCTGTCAGATACGACAATGGCATAGAATTATTAACTTCCCTAAAACAATCTACGTCCACGTATATTTCTGATCATATTCATGAATGGCGACGTAGACGAAGTTTGGTGAAAGTTTATATTCCGGATCAAATTTTGGTAGAATGGTTTGTTAAATCATTGTTGCCCAAGATCACTGAAGACATAGCTAAGGCTAGTGTTGTTACTGAAGAGCAAGTAATTGCTCAGGCTCAGTACCTAGACCTCGTCTATACACAGTCAGGTACTCTTCATGAGAAAATTCCCGATCTTCCCAAACAAGGTCAAATAGTTGCTGCTCCTTCAGGGTCTCATGCCGCTGAAGGTATGATAGGTACAGTTAGTTCTAAAAGTAAGAAGAAATCCTCAAAGAATTCTTCTCCAATTAAAACTTTACCTGATTCCCCGAAAGGAGAATCCTCTCTCGAAGTTTCTGCCGATATTCATGTTGTTGAAACATCTACGACAAAATCAAAATCTGGTGGGAAAAAGAAGGGGAGGAACAAAAACAAAAAGAATTCGAAAGAGAAAACAGATAAAGAAGAATCCAATGACGAGAAACGTAAACCTCGCTATCCTTGTTTCATTTGTGAACAAGATCATTTCACAAAAGAATGTCCATATCGAGAGGAAGTTACGAAACTCGTTAAAGGATCGCAACAACCTGCTGTCTTGAAGGATCCTTTTCCAATTCAAGATAGTAAGATGATTGGTTCTTCCTCGACCACTTTAGAAGAGCCTATTATGATGATGTCTCATGTAAGGGTTGCGACGCGATCGCAAGATTACGGTTCTAAGAATCCCGTTGATGGCAAAGAAGGAGAGTCTTCCAATGCCAACGCATCAAATACAACTCCTCATGTTTCCGGTCCGCTACAGATCGAGAAACAAAATCCAGACTTGATAATCAAGCCGCCTGCTAAAGGTGTTCTTCGTAAATCGGCTTTCAATCCACATGCGAGAGCTGCTCAGAATTACAACATTGTTGAAGATTTAGCTATTTCTCCTTCAGCAATGTCGGCTTTGGAAGTGCTGCAATCTTGTCCAGCACAGCGTAAATTATTATTGTCTGCCATAGGAGCTGTTGATGTTCAGGATTCTAACCTTATAATCTTCGATTTAGAAACTAGTACACCACGTCTTCCTCACCAAATGGCTTTCCAGATTCCAGTGTTAGTCAAAAACAGACCTATTTTTCGGACTGTGATTGATGAGGGAGCTTCAACATGTATTATGTCGCTTCAGTGTTGGAAATCTCTTGGTTCTCCTACACTTAACCAATCTCCGACGATTCTAAAAGTTTTTGATGGTGAGGTTTTCAACCTTATGGTATTTTGCAGGATTTACCCATAGGGGTTGAAGGGAAAATTGTTAATCTAGATGTGGAAGTGGTTGATGCCCCTCTAGATTACAACCTTCTACTGGGTCGTAGTTGGTCTTATGCTATGACTGCTGTTGTCTCTTCGGTCTTTCGACTCATAAAATTTCCATATCAAGGAAAGATCATGACAATAGATCAGTTAACTTATTTTTCGTCCGACCCAGCCTCTACAGAAACAATCCAGCATGTTGGTAAAACGGCTATCCCTTATAAGGATGTTGGAGTAGGTTTGATTAAAGATTCTGGTTTACTAGGAACTTTTTCCTTTCCTCCTCCTAACGTATCGCCTTCTACTGCAAATATTCATATGATTTCGTCAGACAATGTTATGTTTGATGATCCTTGGATCGTACCTTCCGAATACGAGATAGATTCATTTGATGGCGTGATGCCTTTGAGTCCATTTGAAATTGCGTACCAGGCTGTACAGTATTTTTCCGACCCCTCTTCAACCGAAATTGATCCAATGAATGGGATCAAAGAGGAATCGATTTCTATATCTAGTTCAGTTACAACGACATTTCCTGAAATTGTTCATACAGATGAGCAAATTCGTGAGTTTTTGTCTGTTGATGATTTACCATGGGAACATCTACATCACCGATCTTCATTTTTACCTGAATTAGATCATTTTGAAAATGATTTCACTTCAATTTTTACTGCTGAATATGCCAAGGAACCTCAGAATCCATTGCAAAATCCTGATTCTGAGTTAAATTTGGAAAATATATCTAAAACGGTTCCAATTGACATTTCAGTAAAACCAGGAATAATTGAAAACATTCATATAGGTGCTTGTTGTACAGATGAAGAAATTCAGACTTATAAAGCCCTATTTCAAGAATTCCGTGACGTGTTTGCCTGGTCTTATGAAGAAATGCCAGGAATTGATCCATCGATCGTGGTTCATGAAATTAAGACTTACCTGGATGCTAAACCTGTTCGTCAACGATTACGTCAAATTCATCCTAGAAAAGCTGCTGCTATAAAAACTGAAGTTGAAAAATTACTTCGAGCAGGATTCATTTATCCAATTCCTTTAACGGATTGGGTATCGAATATTGTTCCTGTGACTAAAAAACAAGGAACGATAAGAGTATGTATCGACTATAGGGATATTAATCGAGCGTGTCCAAAAGATAATTATCCAACTCCCTATATCGATCAAATAATCGATGATTGTGCTGGCAGTGAATTGTTTTCCTTTATGGATGGCTTTTCCGGCTACAATCAAATAAACATACTCCCTGCAGATCAACCCAAAACAACTTTTATTTGTCCATGGGGAACGTTTTCTTATTGTAAACTACCTTTTGGATTAAAGAACGCTGGAGCAACTTTTCAACGGGCTATGTCTTATGCATTTCATGACATTAAGCACATTTTCCAACCATATCTTGATGATTTACCAGCGCATTCATTACGTAGGGCCGACCATCTCACTCATTTACGAGCAATTTTTATGAGATGTAGGCATTATCGGATAAGGCTGAATCCACATAAATGTGTTTTCTGCGTAGAATCGGGTCGATTACTGGGATTTGTTGTCTCGAAAGCAGGCATTCGCGTCGATCCATCGAAGGTCGAAGCTATCGTTAAATTGCCTCCTCCTTCGACTTTGCGCCAACTCCAAAGTTTGCAGGGGAAAGCAAACTTTTTACGTAGATTTATTCCTAACTATGCCGAGCTTACAAAGGGTTTTACCCGGTTGTTGAAACAGGACATTCCGTTCTTTTGGGACGAGATCGCTGATCGATCTTTTGATGCACTTAAACACGCGTTGACCCATGCACCATTATTGCATCCTCCCAACTACAACCAAGATTACATTTTGTATCTCGCTGCTTCTCATTCCACCATTGGGATGGTACTAGTTCAGGAAGATGAATCTCACAATGAACATGTAATTTATTATCTTAGTCGAAATCTGCATCCGACTAAAATCAAATACACACATGTGGAGAAATTGGCCTTGGCAGCTGTTCAAGTTGTCCAACGTTTTAGACATTACATCTTGTTACGTAAAACCACGGTAATTTCTAATTGCAACCCTATGATGTATATTTTGACCAAACAACTGCTAGGGGGCAAATATTCCAAATGGATAGTTATCCTACAGGAATTTGACTTGGAATTTGAAAAATCTAAGGCAAAGAAATCTTTGGTATTTGCGGAACTGATGTGTGATTTCCCCTCTACTGATACTGAAACAGTGGCAGAAGAGTCCATTGCGGACGAATCTTTGTTTCTTATCAGTACGCTTGATCCATGGTATGGGGATATTATTGTGTATCTCCAAACCCAATCTTTTCGGCTGGACATTTCATGAAATCATCGACGGAAAATACGTTTCCAATCCCAACAATATAATATCATTGGTGATACTCTTTATCGACGGGGAGCGGATTCTGTTTTCCGACGGTGTCTAACTCATGAAGAAGCTGAAAAGGTGTTAAATGATTGCCATTCTGGAGCATGTGGCGGTCATATGTCTGGGTATGCCACAGCCCAAAAGATATTGCGTGTAGGTTATTTCTGGCCAATGTTGTTTAAAGATTGCATTTATGCGGTTTGGAAATGCCACAACTGTCAAATTTTTGATCGGAAAATGCGCGCGCCACCCGCTCCTCTTCACCCTATAATTGCTGTTGGTCCTTTCGCGAAATGGGGTATCGATTTTATCACATGTAACCCTCACTCGGCTGAGGGGCATGCCTATATTATTCTCGCAGTAGATTATTTTACAAAATGGGCCGAGGCGATGCCTACATATTCAGCTGACGGCAAGACTGCTGCAACATTCGTATTTAATCACATAATTTATAGGTTTGGTGTTCCTCAAGCTATTATTACGGATCATGGAAGTCATTTTCGGAACATCATGATGACTGAACTGACAGAACAGCTTGGCTTGCGCCACGATAGTTCCACTCCGTATTATCCGCAAGCCAATGGTCTGGTCGAAGCAATTAATAAAGTTTTAGTCACCATGATTAAACGAATCATTGGTATCCATAAGACGAATTGGCATTCCATGTTATTTTCAGCACTTTGGGCATATCGAACCTCAGTCAAAACATCAACGGGTTTCACTCCTTTTGAACTGGTTTACGGTTTGGAAGCTGTGTTTCCGATTGAATGCGAAATACCGTCACTAAAATTAGCCGTAGAATTACTTCCAGCTACGTCTGAAGAGGAGAAACGTTTCTTGTACTTAGCCCAATTAGATGAGAATCGACGAAGTGCTGCAATAGCAAACGAGGCTCATGTTAAAAGGATAAAAGCTCAGTATGATAGAAATGTGACCCCTTGAAATTTTTCAGAAGGAGACCTAGTTTTACTTTATGATCAAGCTAACGACAAGCTAGAAGCTGGGAAATTCGTGCCTATGTGGCATGGTCCTTACATTGTGAAATGAAAGTTAGCAAAAGGGGCCTATGAGTTAATAGATTTTGACGGCATCCCTTTGGATAAACCCAGAAACGGGCTTTATCTAAAGCGATATTATGCTTAAATGAGGTGTGGAGATTTTTGTTAGTTTAGATTTCTTTACTGCTGGTGTGTTTTATATTAGAAAAGTGTTCCTAGTTTAGAAGTGTGTTTTTGTCACTATGACTGCTTATCTGAGTTTTACTCTTGATATTGCAGATGTCGACGTCTCTTCAAACCTACATTGGTTTTGCTGATGGTGCTTGTCGTAGTACACGGAACATTTCTTCCGCAGCTTGGGTTATCTATTCACCCTCTGACGAGTGAGTATCCATGCATGGGGTAAGCCTTGGTCAAACAACAAATAACATTGCCGAGTATAGTGCAGTGATTGAGTTATTATCTGAGTCCATATCATTTGGAATTCGGAGTTTGATTGTAAGGTTGGATTCTGAACTTGTTGTATTACAGCTTAACAGGGTTTATACCATTAGAAATCTGGTGTTATTACGGTTGTTTTTGAGAGTTCGTCTCTTGGAACGTGAGTTTGATTACATTGAATATCAGCATATTCCAAGATATTTAAATACATTAGCAGATTCAATTGCTTCTAGTATGATAAATAGACATTTGAAATAATTAAAAAGTAGTAAAACAAACAACATTCACATATGTACACAGATAGCCGTCAAAATAGTGATATATCATAGTATAGGAGTGTGTTCAAAAAATATACATCGTCTTCGATCATAGGTTGGAAACACCTTATGATCGGCAAAAATGATAATACAAAAGTCAAAAATATCAGTCTACACGATCATCCCATCACTGATGGTGATCTCGATAAGAAACAACTGCTCGGGCCACCCTGCATAGGAACCTCCTGAAAGGTCCTGGGACTCCAATCACATATCTCTGTAGCCTGAGAGGGATGTCATATATGCTGGTCTCTGGTATATCTAGAGTCAAGCGCTCTAGATGATGCTCCAAATCAGTCAAAATCTCTACTGATTGGCCTGCTGGGGCTGGTGCGGGCGCAACTGGTTGTCTCCTCTCGAAGGGTTGGAGATGAGCTGGTCGATGTGGACCCATGTCTGTATTCAAAAAACTTTTGGTTATTAGTTTTCTAAGACGATATAAAATTTTAAAAAAAAATTAGAACTTAGCAAACGTTGAAAAATGTTTTTACCTGAATCATCCCACTGTTCCCCTGCCGGAAGAGACATCTCTCCATCACCGCGGAAATCTATCCCGGCATACGGAAAATCCTCTATCACAAAAAGTTGGCGATCCAGCCAACGAAAATATGAAGAAGGGAATCGTACAATCTCAGTGCCCTCAATAGCATGACGGGCCATCAGCGCGGACCAACAAACCATTCTCGGTTCTCGAGGTCGACCGACATCAACCGCAATACTCTGTGGAGCTAATAAGGGGATCCTATCCAGAGCAAAAGAAACGACAATGGATCCATATCCAAAGTTTTTCAGTTTCCCATTTTTCGCTCTGGTCAGTTGGCCTTTTACATTGGCCAACACTGCTTCACACCAGTTGAAAATGGTGCCACGAAAACAGTCCACAGCAACACGCATTTGGGAACCAGTAGCTACATGAAGCGCGGCGCTCCCACACAGTTTGGTAACAGTAAAAGCTATAACTTTCAACTCAGGATGGATGATGTGTTTAATGTCAATCCGTTTGTCCCGAGGATTTGCCTGATCATTGCAAAATTCTAGTTGAAGACTAGCGACAGTCTGGCCACCTGGCCTAGTCCCAAACAAGGATACTTGTTCGCCCCTCTTGGACAAACCAGTCAAAAAGTATATATCCTCCAGCTCAATTTCGAGCTGGTGGCCACCAATGAAGAAACACTGGTCCTCCACATGCCATCTGTCTACCAACCATGTTAAGAGTTCCACTTGTGCCCTCATGCCAGAGATGGCCCAGAATTTGTATAAGCAGCATGATTTTAATGCCCTTTGTGTGGGAAAATGAAGTATTGCAGCTTCATCCACTTCCTCATGCTCTCTTTCTCGCCAGATAAGCATCTTGTTAATCCTGCAATACAAAATAAGGCAAGTTAGAATGATATTATTTGAAAAATTTTGGCAGAAAAATGAGAAAACCATGCTTTAAAATTGACCGCGCGGGTACCGCACCCGCTCTTTGTAAACAAAGCGTAGCTCCGCACGCAGACTGTGTTCTGGGTGCGGTACCCACGATTTTTTCCCTTTAGGAAAAAATCGGGGTCCGCAGGTAACCTGTGTCCCACCTGCGGACCCCGCGGGCGCATTTTTGAACCATTTTTTGCCTTAAAAAATCAAACTAAAGCCTAAAAACGAATTTCAAACGGATGAAAAACAAGATAAGGAGGTCGTGGATTACCTGGGGCTGACGGTTTTCGATTCCAACGGTTGAATTTTCCAGAATCTTCACAGGAACTTTCTTACCCAAAAGCTTTTTACTTTTCACTCTGGAACTGAACGGTAAAAATGAAATAGAAAAAGTCCTTTTTATAAGTTTTTTCGAATGAATGAATTTTTAATTTATTTATTTTTCACTTTAAAAAGGGTATTTTTGAAAGCATTTTTACTTATCTTAAACAGGTATGTGTAATGTTTCAAGTTTTTGTGCAGAAACTGGATTTTTCAGGTGAACTGATCGTTTTTCAACAAAGAGCATACTTTTATCACTTTTTCAGACTCTTTAAAATTTTTTACGAAAAAGCGAAACCTTGGAGTCCTCTTTTAAGCTCTTTTCAGACTCTCTAGATATGAAAAGATTGCCGAGTACTTGACTATTTGAACTCGTTAAAGTAAATGAACAGTCGTCCTTTCAGTATAAGTTTACCCCTTTTACGGACTGAAACGGACTATTTACGAAAAAGGTATACGTTGACTAAATACGGTCAATAGAGTTCTCTCCCGCATTATTTTATCCTTTTTCAGGCTCGAGAGACTAAATTTACGAAAAAGTACACCCATGGAGTTTTCTTAAGTTTTTCTTCTGACTCCCTAAAATTGAAAAACACTGAGTTTCTCCTATATTGGACTCGTTAAAACTTAACAGTAAAGGACCTGTTTAATTTTCAACAGGAACGAACCACTCCTTCTTAGGGTTCGAATTTTAAACTAAGTTGGACTCATCAGAAGGATGAGCTTATAATCAAGCAAATGTTATCCTCCTCAAGCTTGTCAAAAATAAAGAGGTACTTGCCAGAAATGGTGGGGGAAAAGAGAGAAAAATGGGCATGTTTGTTGTATTTTAAATCTTCGAAAACTCAGTCAACCACTCTTGGACACGACACTTATATTCACCTGGGTTGGGAAATCCTTTGCCTAACAGTTAATCAAACCACATTGAAAAGTTTTCAGCCGGTTTCTGGGTATTAGCTTTGGGTCAATTGTCACCAAGCCATCTGCAGTGTCGTTATGTGTCCAAGAGAATAGTTCAAATAAAACCATTCATCTGCAAAATATCTGTCATCCATCTTTGACCATCCCTGAGTCAGTCCTTGCCAATATATTTTCAAAACTTGATCTATGATTTTGTGTTGTGGGCTTGCCTACGACAGATCACTTTCTATCGACATCAGCACATTATCTAGGAAGTTGATCTAGAAATCGTCAGTACCTTGAAATCTGCATGCCTCAATGGCAGGTTTCTCGCCTTCGATGATAGGTTGCATCATTGACCTTCGATCGAATGATTCCGTGACATGTTCGACTTCAGCTCATTCATTCACATTTCATGGATTGTACTGAGTACTTTGAGAGCCATTGACATTATTGGTGGTTTCTCTCACACTTGTTAACAGTTCACATCATTGACTGGTAATCAAGTGGTTTCTACCATGTTCGACTTCGACACATTCATTCACATGGATAGAATCGTATTGGTTCGAGATGCGGAAATCAAGACCCTGGATCTAGTTTCCACCATCCAGGCTGCGAGGAATTTTGTTGTCATCTATACAGTAGACTATTGATAAACAGATGGCTGCGTCCATACTGTGTCCACATATATTTATACTATGATGTATTCAAAATCATTCCTGTATCAGAACGATTTCAGTTAGTTTATAGTTAGTTTTTATCTGAGTATGGGAATGCCTACCTCAGTGATGACATATACATGTATATATTTTGCATTGAATGTTTTTACAGGTACCGAATGGGGTGTCCACAGGATGATCTTTGAAATGATAAAGTACTGCACTCTTCATATATGACGGACTACAGCTTCATCTATTCCAGACTTTGCACTTTAGGGGGCAATTTGTTACACTAAAATCTGTCATCCTGACATTTTACTATGAGTATGAGCTCATTATTACTCATACTTCCTCCTTTTGCAAGTCTAACATACCAGCTCCTCATGTCAAGCTTCAAAATCAGAGAAAATTCCCTAAAATCCCCTTAATATTGGTATCGCACTTTCTATATGCATTCCCTGCGGTCCCGCACCTAAATTTCAGCTTGACTGCGGAACCATACCGCACTTTCCTTGTGTTACGGGTGCGGACCTCTGTAAAATATAAAAAGACGAGAAAGTGAAGATAAAAAGTGAATTTCAAATGAATTCTAGAAGATTCTAGATGGGAATTTTCGGGAATGGATACGCTTTGAGAAGGTTCATGCATCCCTCACTTGATGGAGCTAACCCCTTGATGGAAGGAGCTAATCCCTTTGAAGGAGGATTCTATCCCTTCATATTTGGAACAAGAAACCTCCTCTTTTCCACTATAAAAAGAGGCCTTGGGTAGCCTCAAAGGGAGTTCAAGCTTAAGATATTTGAAGTTAAATGCTGTTGAGATTCAGTCTCAATTAACTAAGACTTTCTGTGAGGTTGAATCACTCTTTCTGTGAGGTTCAATCACTCATCTCTAGTTGTCTTGTTTCAAAGAGTGCAATGCTTGTCAAACTAGAAGAGATTCCTGCTTCGGACCCCGGGAGGACCTGCACAACATCAAGGCACAGGTTGTAAAGGTTTTCTCCATTTGAAGTTAATACAAATATACTCATTTCTCTCATTAAACTGTCGATTCATGGTTTATTTCATAAATTCCTTGATCATTATGATAAGTATGGTTTATAATAATGTCTATACAGGTGTTGTGTAATCTTTTTTCTTGTTTGTGACTGCAGATTCACGAGGAACGTTCTTTTAGTGCACGGGAAGGACTTCAACGAAATCAAGCAAGCGTTGGACATAAGGTAGGCCTTACACCTATATAGTGTTTTTATGAATCTTATATGCTTAGAGAGAGATTAGTATAATTGGCTATTTGTTGCTAGTTACCTTTTGTACTAGAGAGATTGGTCTTGTCCGCAAGACGGATTAATCTACACAACAGTGAACTCACGGTAGCACAAGCCTTATAAAACTATTGGGACGATAAGGCTTTTGAGCTTTGGTAGCGACGTTATGGGAGAAAGGGCAGAGGGACTTCTGTCATGAGTTGTTGTGGGGAAGTGGAATTATGCGAGACTAAGCTCAGTGGATCTTCAGGATTGGCTTATATCCACTTGGATCAGAATCATCGGATATGAGCCTCGGACCAGCAAACTAGCACATGGCTGGTTTGTTTTTCATTTCCTAAAAGAGGAAGATATGATGGAGATTTTGTTGAGGACTTGGGTTCATGGCAGATCCTTTCTCCCGTTGTTCCGGTGGACGATGGATTTCCACCCGGTGGATAATGCTCCGCGTTCGCACATGGTGTGGGTGTTGATTTCGGGACTTCCTATCCAATTTTGGTCGTCGGCTATTTTACTGTCCATTGGTAATAGTATCGGATCCTGTATATTTGTGGACCCAAAATGTACAGGAATTTATGATAAGAGAGTAGCTTTGGTCCTAGTGGAGATTTCATATGAGGGGGGCTCCTGGAGGACATTGACCTGGAATGGGATGGTAAGGTTTTCCGACAAAAACTTGATTACTGGAATTTTCCATTTAGATGTTACTTATGCAAGGAGACTGGACAACTTATGAGATCCTATTTGAATTGGAAGCCATAACAGAGAAATGTCGTGAAGAAATATCTTCGAAAGACAAGGACTCTTCACCGCAACTCTGTGTGACATGATCCACCATTTCCAACATCCACTAAACCAACTAAGTCTAATTGTTCACATTTTTTGCCTTTGGGTTCTATTTCTTGGGGGAGGGGGAGTAGTGTTGCTCAGGTTTTGGGTGTCGATTCTGGGTCGCCCAGGGATGTCTTCTATTCTGCAAATGGGTGTCGAGATCCTGTTATGGAGGGGGTATCTGATTTATATTGTTCACCTAAGCTGGGTGCTTTACCGGAAATCTTGCAACCCTCCACAACGGCCACCCAAACTCTACACTCTCTTGTGAACTCGATTGCCCACGGTATACTTGTTAATGATGACATTTCAAATGATGGGTGTCAGGATCTGAAGATGAGAGGGTTTTTTGGTATGCATTATCCATCTAAATCGAGTGAAATACCGAAACTCGTGTAGCCCGCCTTAGCGACAACCCAGACCCTAATCTCTTTCGATGACCCCGACACCACACAGTATTAATCTATGCAGTGAGTCTCCATCGGTGGAAGTAGGAAATTGCTCGCCAGTTTCTGCTGGACCTTCCCTGTCACCAAGGAGTCTGGTGGACAGTGACATTGAACTACTTCTCCTACATCCGACACGCAATTGTACACACTGCCAGTTGACTCAGGACATCCGAATACTCCCCCAGTACCTTTATGCCCTTCTGCAACTGCAAATGTTACCATAAGGAGGGGAAAGGGAAGGCCAAGGGTGAAGAAGCGGTCTTTGTCCACGGGGGGTTGAGAGTATGGTCTGGGGGATGGAAATTGCAAGGCTATCCCAGTTACTATGGCACTTAATAGGGTTCTTAGAGCGTTGAAGCCCTCTCAGCCTGATAAATGATCCATTTAGTATCTGTTAATATTATGGGGCTGGGGGGTAAGGCGAAGTTTCTGTCTATGAGGAGTTTTTTTTTTTAAATTGTAATCATGCCATTATATGTGTGCAAGAATCTATGCATAATGCTAATAAATCAATTGCTTGTTTCCGTTCAATGTTCCCAGATTGGAACATTGTGGCTTGGGCTGCCATGGGTTTATCTAGAGGGGAGTGGTTCTGTGGAATCCAGATGTAGGATCTTTTAAGGCATATGGTTTTTTTGGGGGAATTATTCTCTCGGGGCACTTTTGAGGATTCAAGCACAGGCTTCACATCATAAACTTATATGCTCCATATCAGGAAAGAGCTTCCTTCTAGTGGAAAATGGACTCCTGTGGGAGTCTATCTCTTTCAAACTTGATTATGGCGGGGGATTACAATTCCACGTTAAATACAGGTGATATTTGGGGTGTTTATGGGCGTGATGATCCATTGGCGGAATTTCTAAGGCAGTTATTCAAATAAAAAAATCTCTGTGATTAAAATATGGAGGTGTCGGGCCCGACATGGTTCAATTGTAGAATGGGTAGTGATTCCATTTGCAAACAGATTGACCACTTCTCTGTAAATTCTCACTTGCTTTCTAAACTGGGGAAGTGGACCGCCACTATAGGTGACGTTGTTTTCTCTGATCATTGACCCATTATATTGGGCTGGAACTTTTCCAAGTCAGTTGGAGGCATCCCTTTTAAGTTTAACAGAGTGTGGCTGGGGGATCTGAGTTTCAACAATCTAGTGATGGAGTACCTTAGAATAAACCCCAGAGATGTGACCTCTTCTGCAATGGATCACTTGATGGTCATGCTGAGGGGATTAAAAAATGAGGTAAAAAAATGGGGAAGGAGAAAAAAGATGGACTTGAAAGCTCGTTTAGAAGCATTTGAGGTGGAAACTGCTCGCTTGATGAAAGGTCTGGAAGAGGAGAGCCCAGAAGCTGATATATGGGAAAAAATAAAGCAGGTGGAGAGGGAGAAAAGTGAAATTATCCTTATAGAAGAGCAGTCATGGAGGCTGAAGAGCAGGGCGGTTTGGCTCACATAAGGAGATAAAAACACCAGATATTTCCATGCTTTTGCGAATGGGAGAAGGGACTCTAATGCTATATGGAAGATTGAGGAAAATAGTTCCATTTATAATTCTACGGAGGATATTCAGGCAGTGGTTGTCCATCATTTTGAGGCACTGTACAAGGCTCGGGAGATGGTTTGTTATTCTGATCAGATGTGGGCATTGGAGGAAATCCCTCGGATGTTTGATGAGAGTAAGTTGTCGGATTTCTACAAGCTGATCTTGAATGAGGAGGTTATTTCAGTGATGAAATCTTTCACGGTGGACAAAAGTCCGGGGCCAGATGGTTGGACCCCGGATTTTTTTATTCATTATGCTTATTGTTTTGTGCCTCTTATAATAGACATGGTGAATGAAGTTAGAAAAAATAGGAAGATCATTAGTGCCATGAACTATACTTTTATTGTTTTAATTCCTAAGAAGCCGGAAGCTAAGTCTTTAAATGATTTTCAACCTATTTCTCTATGCAATACGCTATATAAAATTATTTCGAAAACTATAGCAGAGAGACTTAAGAAGGTTATGTCCTGTTTCATATCGCCCAAGTAGTCTGGGTTTCTGAAAGACCCGAGCATCCATGATGTAGTGGAATCAACACAAGAAACAATTCACTCTATTCATACGAAGAAAATGAATGCCATGGTCATGAAAATCGACCTTAGTATGGCATACGATCGAGTTGAGTGAGGGACCCTCAAAATTATTTTATATAAGATAGGACTTGACAGGGTTTCGATTCAGTGGATCATGGGATGCGTGAAAAATTATTTCATGGCCTTTATTATAAATGGTGCTGCTTCTAGTTTCTTCAAGCCTGGGCGCAGACTAATACAAGGATGCACACTATCTCCGTTGATCTTCATTCTGGTCATGGATATTTTGAGTACTATAATTAGAAGGGGGGTATCTCTGGGTCACATTATAGGTTTAAGGCTATCAAATATAAGGGAGATCAGTCATAATATTTTTGTTGATGATTGTAGGTTTTAACCCTGAACAGAAATTATCTACACACGAATCTTATAACAGAAAATAAACAATAGCGAGAGCATAAAACAAAAAACAAATAAACACAGATATTTTCCCCTGGATCCCAAATCGAGACGACCAACTTGATATTTCATTATATTCCTTTTAGTGTTACAACACACATATATACATGCCGAAGCATACATAAACCCCAATCCATTAACCCTGGATTAGAACATAGCCGTAGTTCCCTTGACCGGATCTACAAAATACCAGGGGCCAAAAACCATCGTACCCCAAAACCATGTGCAAAATCATGTACAAAACATGGGTGGGTCCGCCTATGAGTGGAACCACACACCAAAACAATTTTTGGCGGGGCGTTGCCCCGAACCCCGACAGGGGGGGCTGCCGCCCCCCCTGTAACCCCCCTGCTACGCCCGACGCAACGTATAGTGCGTGGGGCTAGTCGTGGAAAGAATATAACACATACCCAACATTCTCCCACTTGTTGTTTTCTTTCCACAGGGGGCCACAGGAGAGCTTAGTCATTGGGCCAATTCTTCAACACCCATTGTTTCTCTACACCAAGAGAACTTCTGAGTGCTCATAGACTTCGTCAATGCATCTGCAACATTCTTCAAAGTGTCCACCTTTACCAGCAACACCCTTTTAGCTTCAACCATATCTCTAACAAAGTGATATTGAACATCAATGTGCTTTGTCTTTGAATGGTAAGCAGGGTTCTTAGCCAAGAAAATTGCACTTTGGCTATCACAGTCTATCCTTATAGCTTGCTGTACCAACCCCATACTTGAACACAATCTCTGCAACCAAACTGCTTCCTTTCTTGCATGAGTGGTTGCTATGTATTTTGCCTCTGTAGTTGAAAGCGCCATTACAGACTGTCTTTTACTCATCCAGCTGATTGCACCTCCAAATAGGCTAAACACATACCCACTTGTAGATCTTCTTTGGTCCAGATCTCCAGCCCAGTCTGCATCAACAAAACCACGAATGTCCAACATTATTTCCAATCCTGGTCTTCCCTGGTAGCACAAGCCATAATCACTAGTGCCACGTAAATATCTGAAAACCCGCTTCACTGCTGTCCAATGCTCCTTCCCTGGGTTTGACATAAACCTGCTCAATACTCCCACTGCATGTGCAATGTCTGATCTAGTACAGACCATTGCATACATCAGGCTACCCACTGCACTTGCATATGGAACACGGGACATATCCTCCTCTTCTTCTTGTGACTTGGGACATTGTTCAGCAGACAGCTTTACACCTACAGGAATAGGAACATTCACCGGTTTACTATCCTGCATATTAAACCTTTGCAATATAGTCTCGACATACTTCCTCTAGTTTAACCAGAGCTTCCTCTTTGCCCAATCTCTCTTAATTTCCATGCCCAAAATATAGTTTGCAGCACCAAGATCCTTCATGTCAAATTTGGAGAATAATGATTATGTGCAGATTGTCAATAAATGGCACAATATATGATTAGTTAAATAGTTTAATCTTAAACTTTTCATGCTTTGAATTTCATCTTTTCGATAGAGAATAAAGATACGTCAAACAGTATAAACTTGACAAATCAGTAGATAGGTATAGAATAATGAGGAGCTCAACAGTTTAATCTGAGCCCTTGGATGAAATAAGATTAGACTTTGATAGATTTATGTTTTGAAAGAAAAATTGATTTAGGGTTGCAAGCCTAAATGCACCCATGAAAATGAAGTAAAAATGTTAGAAATGAATATGGGTAGGTAGAAAACAGCTGTGCAAGCATGTAATAAAGCATCATCGGGAAAAAATCACTAATTTCCCCTCCCCTACAATTATTCAGTATTCTAAACTATCTGTCAAAGAGGCTCAAAGCATTTCTCTGACTTCTGTTGGGACCGGACCTAAGGCTTGATCACTGATTGGTTAAAAATATTGAATTCCTACATAAAACTCATATTCATCAGCATTTACCCTTCATACATAATCATAATCCCTTTTTCCTAAGTAAAAACCCATTTTTACTTAGTAAAAGTGAAACCCTAAATAACTAATTCCATTCCCTTTCAAAAATCATTCATAAAACCCCAAAATGCATTTATCCTAAGTTAAAGTGTGGAAAAATACAATGAAGACAAGCTATGCTTTATTTCGTATTTTACTTAGAGTTAAACATCTATTTCGTTCATTATATACATTATCCCCTACACTTCACCTTTATTTCATATTAACTTCTAACTATATATTAATCCCCTAAGTTACACATT
This sequence comes from Pinus albicaulis, assembly GCA_034641835.2. NCBI lineage: Eukaryota > Viridiplantae > Streptophyta > Pinopsida > Pinales > Pinaceae > Pinus > Pinus albicaulis. The sequence continues at coordinate 31,009,286 of CM076581.1, forward strand.
CCCATATAGTATTAAATCCCTTTTATTTTAAATAAACCCACAAATCCTTTATTTTACGTTTTAAACCAATGATATAATATCCCATGTGTGAAATATAAATCCTACCCCTATCCCATTGGTTTAACATATCTATATACAAATACCCGCCCCCTATAGTTTTTAAACAAAATTCAAAAGGTTTGAATACTATATAAATAAACCTGCGCCTATAAATAGATTGAAACATTGGTCGATGTTTTAATTAAAATATATATATTACATTACCGCCCCACATATCACAAAACCCATAGTTTAAAACTTTATTAATGTATAAAGTAAAAACTCGTCCCCGCCACTTATATTAGACCCTGGCCCCACTCCAAATCCCGAAGCAGCTTTCATAATTGATCTGGGTCATTCGCAATCGAACCCCATGATCCGACAGCCAAAAACCGATATCGCAAATAAATTAGCGCGACATCCACCATCTCGTTTCTATGAGAAATGGGCTGTATTGGAATGTTCTCCCTCCTCCACGTGGTCCATTTTCATTGGATCACGTTGGTTTCATCCAAAACCACTTACCATTGAAATGACACGCGATAAACACTTGTTGATTTGATCCTTTGAGCTCGAAAACCACCATTCCTGCCCAATGTGACCACCATTAATTACCATCGCCTATTAGCCCTAATATGCATAATAAACATTGGAAATGCACTCATTTTCTCTTTTCTGCACGTAGAACTCTGCACAAGCCACCCCGACTGTAAAACAAGCATTTTTTCCACCATTTTTATGCCAAAAGCTTGCAAATTTCAACCTGCAGCCATTGAAGATTGCTGAGGAGCTCTGAATTTCTCCAGAGATTAGAAAGGAGTTGTTCAAACCTTTCAAAAACCTCAGAAACCTCTTTGAAACCTTATACCTGCGTATAACATGTATTTCTCTGGAATTTAGATTTGTTATCAATTTAAAAAGACCTTTAAAAAGACAAATCCAGTCATAATTCAAAAATTGATCCATAGAAACATATCAGAAAGTCCAAAAATAGGCCAAACCCCAATCCATTAACCCCAATCCAAACCCCAATGCATTAACCCTGGATTAGAACATAGCCGTAGTTCCCTTGACTGGATCTACAAAATACCAGGGGCCAAAAACCATCGTACCCCAAAACCATGTGCAAAATCATGTACAAAACATGGGTGGGTCCGCCTATGAGTGGAACCACACACCAAAACAATTTTTGGCGGGGCGTTGCCCCGAACCCCGACAGGGGGGGGCTGCCGCCCCCCCTGTAACCCCCCTGCTGCGCCCGACGCAACGTATAGTGCGTGGGGCTAGTCGTGGAAAGAATATAACACATACCCAACATTCTCCCACTTGTTGTTTTCTTTCCACAGGCGGCCACAGGAGAGCTTAGTCATTGGGCCAATTCTTCAACACCCATTGTTTCTCTACACCAAGAGAACTTCTGAGTGCTCATAGACTTCGTCAATGCATCTGCAACATTCTTCAAAGTGTCCACCTTTACCAGCAACACCCTTTTAGCTTCAACCATATCTCTAACAAAGTGATATTGAACATCAATATGCTTTGTCTTTGAATGATAAGCAGGGTTCTTAGCCAAGAAAATTGCACTTTGGCTATCACAGTCTATCCTTATAGCTTGTTGTACCAACCCCATACTTGAACACAATATCTGCAACCAAACTGCTTCCTAGCTTGCATGAGTGTCTGTTATGTATTCTACCTCTGTAGTTGGTGGTTCCACTACGGGCTTGTCTTTTCAGAATCAGTCCGGTGCACCTCCAAATAGGCTAAACACATACCCACTTGTAGATCTTCTTTGGTCAGTCTCGGCCAGTGCATCAACAAAACCATGAATGTACAACATTATTTCCAATCCTGGTCTTCCACTGGTAGCACAAGCCATAATCACTTTAGTGCCACGTAAATATCTGAAAACCGGCTTCTTGCTTCTTGTCAATGCTCCTTCCCTGGGTTTGACATAAACACGCTTACTAATACTCCCCCTTTGCATGTGCAATATACGATCTAGTACGAGACCATTTCATACATCTGAGCTTCTGCTGAGTATGCATATGGAACACGGGACATATCCTCCTCTTCTTCTTGTGTCTTGGGACATTGTTCGGCAGATAGCTTTACACCTACAGGAATAGGAACATTCACCGGTTTACTATCCTGCATATTGAACCTCTGCAATATAGTCTCGACATACTTCCTCTGGTTTAACCAGAGCTTCCTCTTTGCCCGATCTCTCTTAATTTCCATGCCCAAAATATAGTTTGCGGCACCCAGATCCTTCATGTCGAATTTGGAGAACAGTTGGGTCTTCAAATCTTGGATAATTTCTTTGTCATTTCCAATCAACAACATATCATCCACATACAAGACCAAATAAATAACACGGTCACCAATTAATTTAAAATAAACAGAGTGATCCTCCTTGCTTCTAGTGAAGCCAAGTCCCCGTATATAGGTATCAAATTTCTGATACCACATCCTTGGTGACTGTTTTAACCCATACAGAGACTTCTTCAACCTACATACTAGTTCTTTCTTACCCTTCACCATAAAGCCTTCAAGTTGCTTCATGTAGATCTCCTCTTCTAGATCCCCGTGAAGAAATGTTGTCTTCACATCCATCTGTTCTATCTCAAAATCAAATGCAGCAACAACAGATAAAAGTAATCTAATAGAAGTAACCTTGGCAACAGGAGAAAAAATATCACCAAAATCAATTCTTGGCACCTGGGAATAACCTTTTGCTACCAACCGAGCTTTGTATTTCTCCACCTTGCCTTCTACATTCATCTTCTTTTTAAACACCCATTTGCTCCCGATGGGCTTCCTTCCAGCCGGCAACTCCACCAGATCCCATGCCTCATTTTTGTGCAAGGATGCAATTTCATCAACCATGGCCTCCTTCCAGAGTTTTCCATCCTCTGAATCTACTGCCTCCCTGACAGTTCTGGGTTCATCATCAGTTATAGTTAAGGCAAAGCCTGAACAGAAAGCAGATGGACTATACCTTTCTGGTTGCCTTCTTTCCCGAACTGATCTTCTCAAAGCTGGAGTTTGTGGCTCTTCATCTTCTGAGTCTTCTTCTGTTGTAGAGTCTGATTCATCCTCCTTTAGCTCAAACTCTATCTTCTCGGGTTCCTTTGGTAGGACTTCATGTTTAACAACATCTTTCACTTCTCTAAACACCACATCTCGGCTGTACACAACCTTCCTTGTTTCTGGGTTCCAAAGCTTGTAACCCTTTAAACCATCCTTATATCTAATAAAGATGCACCTTTCAGATTTATTATCCAACTTGGTCCTTTTCTCCTTTGGAACATGTACATATGCATCACATCCAAATACCCTTAGATGTGAGAGAGAGGGTTTCTTACCAGTCCATACCTCATGTGGAGTCTTATCCTCCAACGATGATGAAGGTGATCTGTTAACTAAGTAACATGCAGTCTCCACTGCCTCTGCCCAGAATTCTTGTCCTAACCCGGTACCACTGAGCATGCTTCTTTCCTTTTCCATCAGTGTTCTGTTCATTCTTTTTGCAACTCCATTTTGCTGAGGTGTGTATGGAGTAGTCTTCTGTTGTGCTATGCCACACTTCTTACATAACTCTTCAAATTCCTTCTTGCAGAACTCCCCACCATTATCTGTCCTAAGTGCCTTTATCTTCTTCTCTATCTGGTTTTCCACCATAGCCTTAAATTCCTTAAATTTGTCAAAGACTTCAGATTTCTTCCTCAAGAAATATATCCATGTATTCCTTGAGAATTCATCTATGAATGAAACATAGTACACAAAATTTCCTAGTGATGGAACTGACACAGGTCCAAACACATCACTGTGCACAAGTTCTAATATCTTGTTCGCCCTCTTAGCACCAGAAGGAAAAATCACCCGATTCTGCTTCCCATATACACAATGTTCACAGAAATCGAAATCCAAAGAGAAATTAAACATACCTTCTACCATACCATTTCTATGTATTATCCGAAGACCCTTCTCTCCAATATGTCCAAGCCTTTGATGCCATAGCATGGTCTTTTCTCCAGAGACAGCTAGGCTTTCCGCTCCACTTTCAGGAATGACATAACTGTTACACCCATCAATAACAGTGATACCTTGTAGCTTGTATAGAGTTCCAGTCCGAACTCCCCACATTAATACTAGTGCTCCCCGAACCATCTTGCAGGCATCTTTCTTGAACACTATTTTTACACCTGCATCATCCATCTTGCTTACAGAAATCAGATTTCTGGCCAATGCAGGAATATGCAGAACACCAGGAAGTGTTCTAATCCTTCCACCTTGCAGCTTCAGCTTGACCTTTCCATGTCCGACGATTCTGGCCTTCCTATCATCCCCTAGGAAGACATCACCACCATCATATTTCTCATACTCGCAGAACCACTCCCTATGGGGAGTGAAGTGAAAGGATGCACCTGAGTCAATCAACCATGACTCATGATCTACATGTATATTTGAAGAAGAAGCCAAATACACATCCCCACCTTCATCCGAGGTGGTTTTTGCCTCTGCAGAAGGAGCATCATCAGATCCCTTTCCTTTCTCAGGAGCTTTAGATTTGCACTCCTTTTTGTAGTGCCCTTCCTTTCCGCATTTCCAACATACCTTTACAAACTTTCCAGGAGATTTAGATCTCCCTCTAGATTTAGATCTCCCACTCGAAACCTTATTCTTGTTTCTGTTTTGGGACCTTCCTCGTACAAATAAGGCATCTCCATTTTGACCCTCCATATTTCTCTGTCTCATTTCCTATGACAGCAAGGCTGAGACAATGTCATCAAAATTCAAGGTAGTTGTATTGCTACCTATTGCAATAACCAGACTGTCCCACGAGTCTGGTAGAGAACATAACAAACTGATGCACTTATCTTCATCTGAGATTTTAATATCAACAGATGACAGTTGACTTACCATAGTATTGAAGGCGTTCAAATGCTCTGTCACCGAGTCTCCATCCTTCATCCTCAGGTTATACAACTTTTTCCGCAGGAACAACTTATTCACCAGAGACTTAGATTGGTACAAAGTCCCAAGTTTTTCCCACAAATTCTTCGCCGTAGCTTTCCCATATACATTCAACAATACTGAATCTGAGACACACAACCGTATTGTGCTCTTAGCCTTCCGATCCAGTTTCTTCCAATCTTCATCTGACATTGCCGTTGGTTTAGTACCTAGATCTACCACGATCCACTGATCTTTATCCACTAGCAGATCCTCCATCTTGAGCTTCCACAACTCAAAACTCTGACCATTAAATTTCTCGATCTCTATCTTTCCGCCACTCGCCATCTTCTTTCACCGCAAGAATCGATCCCACAGATCTCCCACTGAATAGGGTCTACCTCAGGCCCAAGAAAAAAACCCTCAACAACAAAGGCGTCCCCTTGAAGCTGAAACAACTCCGATACCAGATGTAGGTTTTAACCCTGAACAGAAATTATCTACACACGAATATTATAACAGAAAATAAACAATAGCGAGAGCATAAAACAAAAAACAGATAAACACAGAGATTTTCCCCTGGATCCCAAATCAGGACGACCAACTTGATATTTCATTATATTCCTTGTAGTGTTACAACACATATATATATACATGCCGAAGAATACATAAACCCCAATCCATTAACCCTGGATTAGAACATAACCGTAGTTCCCTTGACTGGATCTACAAAATACCAGGGGTCGAAAACCATCGTACCCCAAAACCATGTGAAAAATCATGCACAAAACATGGCTGGGTCCGCCTATGAGTCGGACCGCACACCAAAACAATTTTTGCCAGGGCGCTGCCCCGGACCCCGACAGGGGGGGCTGCCGCCCCCCCTGTGACCCCCCTACTGCGCTCGTCACTAGTCATGGAAAGAATATAACACATGCCCAACAATGATGTCTTACTATTTTGCATGATTATTAGATCTATGTGGAAAGCCTTTCATTACATTTTCTCCAAATTTGGTGTGGCCACTGGTATGATGGCTAATTCGAGGAAATCATGCATCTATTTTGAGGATGGTGGGAATGCAGTGAACCTTGATATGATTACGGAGATTGGTGCATTATTTGATTTTACTCATGAACCATTAAGTTCCAGGTTTAAATATCTAGGATTTTACTTGAAACCAAATAATTATACCACTAAGGATTGGCAATTGATGGTTGAAAAGGAAAAAAAGAGGATAATGGGTTGGACAATTAGATGGCTATCAAAAGGGGGCAGATTTATTTTGATCCAGGAAGTATTACAACAGTTGATAGTGTACTGGGCACACATCTACGTCATCCCCAAGAAGATATTGAATGGTATCAGAAATTTCATGATGAAATTTCTATGGAATGGTGGAGACATTAAGGAAAAGTACCATTTGGCAAGTTTGGATCAGATTATGAAGCCAAAGGAATGTGTCGGATGGGGACTGAAGAATCTGGAGACTTTTGGAAGGGCCCTTCTTATGAAATCGATGTGGCAGGGTTTAATGTCAAAGGGAATCTGGAGTGAGATCATAAGGTTCAAGTATTTAAAGGACAAAAATCTGGAAGATTTATATCAAATGGGATGGAGCAACACAAGGGGGGCATCCACCATATGGATTGGCTTCAAGAACTTATGGCCTATTTTCACAAAATTTCTAAAGTGGAGGTTTGGGGATGGAGACAAGATTCTTATTGGATAGGAGAGCCTTTGGGGAGGTCTGGGCCTTTATCACAGCAACAGCCAGCTTATAGAACATTTAAATGGGAAGGGTTTATTTTTCGTGTGTCAAATTATGAAGGAGCAGGTCTATGGAATCTCGATTTGGCTATCGGTGGAACTACTCCAGACTCCGGAGCATCTAATCAGCGAGTGGAATGACTATTCAAGGGATCTGATTAGCAGAGGACTACTGTGGACTTAGGGTGGAGACAGAGTGGCATGGAATGGGCCGATGAGTAACGCAGCGCTGGTGGTTGAAGAAATATATAAAAAACTTCTTGTTCAAAATCTGTAGGTGAACGAGTACAAAATTTATAAGGGGATTTGGGAAAATAATGCACAACTTAAAATGAAATTGTTTCTTTGGCTCGTGTTTAGAAACAAAAATCTTACTTGGGATAACCTGATGAGGAAAGGCATGGAGGGACCACATATTTGCAGACATTGTATGGATGATGGTGAAGATAATTTGCATCTCTTTTATAAGTGCTCCTTTGCAAAAAATGTTTTAGAGGTTTTAAGTGCTTTTTTCAAAATTGAGCACCCGCTCCCGAAGAGCACTGAAGAGTTCATTCGCTGGGGAAAAATGAAAAATTATAATTACAGAATACTTCTGTCATTGTATCACTGGTTCATTTGGAATAGCAGGAACAGATGGATTTTTGATGCGGTCAAAAGCAACCCTGAGGACACAGCTCAGAAAATTATCCATTAGTGGGAGGAACAGAAATCGGCACTAAGGCCTCAGGTCGATCTTTCTAAGTGCATTAGGCCAATTGAAATCCAGTACCCAGCTGGGTTTTTCGATGGGGCTTTATAGTAGTCCAGGTGCGGGTGTGGAGCCTGGCTGAAGATATCGCCACAATATCATTATAAGATATACTGGTTTGGAGGTATTGGGACTAGCATGAAGGTCAAAGTTCTGGAATTATGGGGTCTTCTTTGGTTTGCATCATAGCTGAGCATTGATAATTTGTGGGTGTCTAGAGACTCTAAGGTTCTGATTGAACATCTCAAGAAGGGTTTATCTCTAGATCTCGGACTACTGGTTACAAGGATGGAGCGAATTAAAGTATTAAGGGACTCTTTCTCCTTAATATACTTCTAGCACATTTTTAGGGAAAAGAACTCACAGGAGGACATGTTATCAAAGAAAGGTCTGATCGGGATATTTGGGGTTATGAATTATGAGTTGACAGACTCATATGGACATGGAGCAGTTGGTTCGGTGAATTTATTTTGACTTCTTTCACTTGTTTATGTTTATGTTTTAAATATTTATGTCTGGGAGCACAAAGTTACAGTAGTATTCCTACTTGGAAAGGTTTTGGAGAGTTACAGTAGCATTCCTATATCCTAGTGAAAAATTTTGAAGTGTTATGTTCGGTTTAAAAAAAAAAAAAAAAGATAACTCTTTTTTGTTTTGTATGGCTCTGATTGGGTAAGTGGGAAGAGATATGGGCCAATTAATGTTTTTGTTGACATTGTACAGTGAGGGGAGGCCGACTAAGGCACCAAAAGAAGTAATCTAATTTCTTGCTTTGTTAATTGAAGTATCTGGGAACTAAAGTGTAGATGATAGATCAGTCGAGGACAGGAACATTTATAATCAGTTTTTTGAACTATTATCTCATGTATGACAGTTTATGTTACAATGACAATTTGCAAGGTTTAAATATGAACTGGCACTTTATATAAGCCAGATTTTTTTTCTTTTCTGAAAAAAGAAGAAGAAGAACCAACACCCAATTCTTTGCAAAGGTAGCAGATAATATCACTGAGAAGTTGGAATGATTCAGTCGAACGTCTGGCAGTCCAAGTTAGGGCACAAAACCCTAAAAATTAACTCTAATCCTCTACTCATAATAGATAATTCCAATAACTTCTTTATTAATGATCAATACCAATTGATGTATTTACTCCAACGACTAAAGTATTATTTTTCTGCGTATTGGAGATGATTTTAGACGGTAGTTTGAGGAAGGAATTTTGCTGGGATTTGGAGTTTCCCTTTGGGGAAATTGCACATTCTTGCAACAGTTTGATTTATTTAGCTCACTAGCATATTGTGAAGGGCTACAAACTGATTTTGGGGTTTCAGTGACTGGTGGATTCAACTTGAGATTTTTCTGGGTTTTATGAGAGGAGTCCATGGTTAAAAATTTTAAGATTTTTGGGGTGATATTCAAGCCTAAAATAAGAATTCTTATAGTAGGACGAATTGTTGGTTTATTTGGGATTTTCACACTATTTTTGTCATTGTGAGCTAGCTAAAATTATCTCAAAATATTTATGGGTTTTATTGGTTGGGGTGTGAGGAGCCTCTCTCTAATGTTTCAGAAATTTTGGAGTAGCTTTCAAGGTTCATTTCATAGTTTTCCTCCAACAACAACAACACAAATTTCTGGGTAGTGCGTTTGCATAGATTGATCCATTTCAGTTGGATATTTCACTTACTTTATGACCTGGGTATTGCATGCTTTCTATAGCAAGCCTAGGTTATATCTATTCACTCCATTATATTCAGTTCTAGCTTTAAAATCAATAAAATGGCTTAGTTTTATGCCTACTATTCTATGGTTCTCCCAACTATTTCTATAACACTAAACCATAAATATTGTGAAGTGCGCTATTGTGCAATGCTGACACATGGCTTCTCCCATCGCATTGCATCACCCGATCCTTTCCACTTCGCATTGCAATCAAAACCTTTTCACTTGCGAACTCTTAACACTAAAAGTTATCTCCTGCGATTTGCGAAATTGCATATTGTCGACACGTGGCCTCCCTTATCGCATCGGAACTTTAGAACTTTATCGCATTGCAAGTAAAACACTTTACTTGGCGAAGCCTTTACACTATCCATTCTTTTGCGAAGTGAAAATCGTGAATCGTTGTCCACTGTTGATCTATTTTCCTGATCTAATCGTGTTCGTCCTTCCACAACTTTGGATTTCTCTAAGTGTTCTCTACCTTTGTCGCTTTTCCCTGCTTATGCCGCTATGTTGCTCTATTCTCTTCCCACGACTCCTCCTTAGCTTATTCAATTTTCTTCAATGTGAATCTCTCTTGCACGTTTCCTCTATCCTTAAAGAAGTTGATCTATCCTTTTGAATTCTTCTCCGTGCTTCAGTCTTTGGTCAACTTCTATTCTTTATACTGTCATTTCTCTGCAACACAGTCTTCTCCGTGTTACTTCTCCTTTGCTCATTCGGACTACTTCAATTCTTATCTCTCCTGAGCTTATTCTGTCTCTTTTAACACTATCTCTATCATGAATACAAAACACTCTTTGTATTATTCCTCCAAATCAGAATTACTTGACCTGTACATAATTTATCTCCACAATTTACTTCCATAAGCTTTTATTCTCAGCTAATTAATTCTCATACTGGAATTTGTCCAGATTCTACCCAGCCATAAGTTCTTTATCACTCAGAAAGACTTATACAATCAATTTGAATTCATTCAACACGGTTTAACACACAGAAACCATAAATTCTCAGTTACGGATCACTCAGCACGTAAAAGGAATGACACACACATTCACAATGAATTCAATTTCCTCATTCATTGAACAAATGTACAGATACAAATAAAAACCTGTTTTACAATCTACCTTTGGCCTGATACGCCTTTTACATGGTCCTTTTCTCTTTACTCTCTCTCTCTCTGCCCATAGGCTTACAATTCAAACCTCCTATCTAAGAATAATAATATTTTCTCTACTCTACCTTCCTATCTACTTACGATTGTGCCTTTGAGGCTTTACAATTATATACAAAATTTTCTATAACCAATTTTGGTTCAGATCCATAGGTTAGTCAAAAGAATCCTAAGAATCCTCTAAGTCCTCAATTAATTCCTAAAATATCTTCTTTATCCCTTGAAGATCTCAATAGTCAACTAAATCCTAAGGTTCCTCTATAAATCATGAACTACTTTCTAATCTAAGATTTACAATATTTTAGAGTATCTCAATCCACACCAATCACTCATCAATCACTCATGTTCTCCTACATTTGAGAACATTTACAAATATGTCTCTCAATATTTAATTAAACCCTATTCTAAATGTCTCACATAAATAACTCAAAATATTTAAAAATAAATTCATTAAACACTTAGGAAAATCACTCTTTTGAAAAACACAAGACTCCCTAGATTCTACTAAATGTAAAAAATTTTGGAACCATGATGCTCCTGCATCAATACATCAATCAAATGCTCCTTTGGAATATCAACTACCTTGATATTCACTCTTTGGAATTCCTTAATGTGCTCCCCAATTGAACCCTTTTGTTTGAGATTTACCATTTGGCTAAAGAAGGTATTGCTCTTTGTATCCTCACAATGTGCTATCAATTCCTCTATAAAAATTGTCCAAGTGATTAGTTCTTTACAGGAAAAAATTCATCAATACCATATAAATTGATTTGGTTCTAAATATAAATATGCAATGCATACCTTTTGTGTGTGTTGGGCATCGTGTAGATCAGAGAACTACTCCATCTGTAGCATCCATGTTACTGGATCCTTGCCCTCAAAATTCCTCATAATTGAACTTTGGAATGTGGTTGGAGTTCAACCCACTGTTAGAGTCTCTAAAATCATGATTCACATTCCTTTTGTTCTCATCATGAGTTTTATGGAATACCTTGTCGCCATTAGGAAGCATTTCTTGTATCAACTTTGTCAAACCTTCCTTCAAACCTTCCATTTTTTATTTTAAACAATCCTTCAAACCTTCTATATCCCTTTTTATTTTTTCTTCTAACCATGTCCCCTTTTAAACTATCCATCTTAACATTCATCATTTTTTAAATTCAATTTTTGTTATTCTTTGCGAGAGAAAAATTTGTTGTGCTTGGTCTCGTAATTTTGATATATCTTGTTGCATTTATACCTCTTCTTCAGGAGTTATAGTGGATATTTTTGTTGGCTTACTGGGTGTATCATTTTTTTATTTTTTTTTTAGGCATTTTAGAACCAAATACTGACATATATGCTTCAATATTCCCTTTCAATCACTTCAAACTGATTTTTCAAACAAAAGTTCTACAAATTAATAAAATACACCCGTTTTTATTGCTTTTAGGATATCGATCTTCAAATTGTTGTATATATGTAATTTCAACCTCCCAAGGTCTAAATATTAATCTTGAGGTATATTTTTGTGTCTTATTTCTAACCTCATAGGTTATACCAAAATTATATTCTTCAAGATAAAGCTATACCAAATATCCCACGATGACTTGATTATGGACTGATTCAGTATATCAAACTTGTGCAGACTACCACGTGTCACTGTTTTGGCCTTCAGCCCTACAATTTATCCTCAATTAATTAAACTCCATTCAATTTAAGGAAATTTTTACAGAATTCACATCTGATGCTCGAAGAGAAAGTTATGGTGATTTTCTCTAGATCACTTATTTGAGACTAAATTCTAGAACATGTAGAAACCCTAAATTCCTTGTACCATATCTTCGAAAATATAGTGAAAAAAGATCTAAATATTTTACATGAAGTTCACCAAGATTTCATATCCACATGGTAAAATTTCAAGCGTCTGAAGCCTCTAAAAAAAATTATATCGATAATACCAAGATGACATGTTTGAAGCAACAAAACCCTAGGATCCAAAGCTCTCAGAAAAAATGTTATGTAATGAGATCGCAAAAAAAGAAGAAAAGATAGATCAATGACTTGAAAATAATCCTCTTCGAGGGAGAAACTTCCTTTTACATCACAAAAATGAACAATTCTTTGATGATTCAAATGACAAGACCTCCTTGGTATATATAGGAGTCTAAGGGGTCAAAATGGGGTTACGCTAGTATTATAGGGACCTAACAAGATGGGGCCAGATTAATAGCTGAAAAATGATTTTGATGCCCTCTAAAAAAAACCCCATGTGACCAAATTTACTTAGGAACATCACACATATGCCAATGAATGATTTTTTACTAGATCTACATGCTACAATTATGATGAATGAATTTTGACAATATTATAAAATATATATTTTATATTATTGGCAAAATTCATCATCTCAGTGTGCCATGTGGTCTGTCTATATATGTATATATATTATTTATATATATATATATATATATATATATATATATATATATATATATATATATATATAGATATACACACACACACACACATTAAAAATGGGAAATTTCATAGATATTGATGACATTTTACATACTGTAGCTTTTTGGAAGATTGGATGTCAAATTATGGGTAGTATAGTGATAAGGATAGTGAAATGGTGATTATGAAGGAATAAATGGACAAAAATAGGTTTAATAACATTGCAAAAACATGCCAAAGTTGTAGCTCAACATCTCCCCTAAACCGATGATATTTCATGTCCTCATTCATATTTTTACTTCACTTACGGTAGTTGAAGTGTACTGATTCCAACTTAATTCACATATGTTCACAATTTGTTGTTGCATATTACCCTGTATATTTATCACTATCACTAACACTAGCTTCTAATATGATCTAAGCCTCATCTGATTGTTATGATATAAAAAATGATAAAAAAAATGTAGTTTGTTCCTATTACTGTTCATAGTTTCTTTACTGCCTCAACCATGGGATCAAGGTTTGAAATGGGGTGCTGACCAATTTGCCTTATTGGTCTTTGCATCAAAATTTTAACTACCAACCCATGATTTTGAAGTATCATCGTTTCCCTCTATTCACGCCTTTTCAGGGCTTTTGATCTCAGTAGATAATTTTTAGATTGTAATTGGATGTTCTCTTGCACATATTGGGACTTTGTGATTTTAATTTCCCATTCTCACTTTTAATATGTCTCTTCAATATTCCTAATTATTTAATTTATTTCTTCAAACATTTGGTTTTCTTTTCCTTTATTTATAATTTGGAAACTAGAAATAAAACAAGGGAGTGTAGAGGAAATATCTCATTAAAAATTACTTGAGGTTCTTGTATGTAATCAATAATTGGATGTGTAGGTACTTGTTCATTAACGACTTGAGACTCTATATAGTTATAAGATATTTGTTGACATGGGCCAACTTTTGGACTTACTAGAGCTTTTGTAGTTTTTATTTCTTAGGAGCATTAGTAAAAGGTGATGTTTCATTTTATTTTTTCCAACTTATCCCCCACATGGCTCGGTTTTGATCTTTGATCCATGCCTCTAGTGGTTCTTGGCTAAGGTGTTAGGGTTGCATTTGGACTTTAACCCTTTTGTTTTTTCTGTGAGGCATCCAAGTGGATTTTTTCTTCTACTTTTGATTTTTCCTATTTTTCTTGGTTGATTTTGAAGAAACACCAGAAGGAGGAGGATTTGTAGTCACCCCATCATAAAAAAGTATTTGAATGTCAATTTATAAGACTATTGTGTCTTCACTCTATGGATTTGCAATCTTTGTATCCATTATTTTAGGGTTTGGAAATGCCATAGAATTCGTAGGTATAAAGGAATCATTCTTTTTAGGAGAAACTCTTATTAGTGTAACATGTTTGAGGTTCCTTTGGTGGATTTAAAAGAATCATTATCTCATCACTCTGTTCATCATTTTCTGGTTTCCGATCTCTATAATTTTTTTGTTTCATACCTCTAGAAATCCATGGAAAAGGTGGCTCAATAACTACATTGTTATCCTTTTTCTTTGCATGGGTGATAAAACCCTAGTTCCTTGGGGAATTGAGGATTTTGACAACTCAACCCATTCTCTTCAACAATAAATCCTTTTTTAGAAGCATTATCGATTGAGAATCAATATGAGGGACTATGATATTTCCTCAATTCTTAAACAACCATAATTTGAATTAAACCATGGTGGAATAAACTATGCTCGGTAGTCTTTGAGTTCTTTTGTATATGGGTGACCATATTGGTGAATATCGTCCATAGATATAAAGGGAAATTGATCTTGTTTTTAGACTAAAAATGTAGTAGAAGACAAATATGATATAAATATATGAACCCATACATTCCTACACACATTACATACTTTTGAATGATAAATAATATATCTTGCCATTATTCTTTGAGCCATGATTGTAGAATTCTCTTTGACCAATCAAGGTTTCTGTGAGAAGGATAGAGAAATCATGTCCATTCTTCATTCTGTATTCACATGTTATTGAACCATTATTACCCATCATAGGGTAATTTGGTAGCACGACCAATAGAATCTTTATAGACTTCCAATACTAAAATATAAATTTTTTCTATGGACCCATCAAATGTATGTGCAAATTCCTCTATCCCCTTATTATTATACCCCTAAAACTTAGCAAGAAATTTTAGCCAACTAACTCATTTGAAATTTTTTATGCATTCCATATATATTTCTAGGAATTCCATGCTTGTTGGTTCCCATCAAATAACTACTGTATGTCCATAATTTAGTTATTTAAGGGATGGAGGATTATTGAACTCTATTCTCCCTTCAACCCTTCAGGCATTGTTAGTACGCAAAATTGGTGTAGAGAATGGAGGCACATGGAAAAACGGTTAGGATGAGTGATCGTGCAACCACATAAAGGAATGTAAATAGTATATTTCCTTATTCAAAATGAATACATAAATTAAAATAATGATTTTACCTTTAATTGTATTTTATTGCTTTGGTGTCTAGATGTAGGGAACATAAAAAATTTTATGTCGCCTATGATCATGCTAGACAAAGTGGAGAAATTTGGTGTTGAGATTTTGAAAGGAATTTTAGGGATTCATAACTGAAACTTGAACTTAAATTGAAACCTATACTTTGAATAATTCTACAATTTGGATGTTACAGGATTTCCAATCAACACAAGGAAATGTGATACCACGTTAAAAATATTCATCCTTCAAACTATTGTAATTTAACTTATTAGCTTAAGGACTTTATTTTGACTTATTAAAATACTATTGCAAGGAATATGATATGAGAACTTTGCAAGAATTTTTCTACAAGAATATTTGTTATATAAAACAAAGTCTTATCTTCAACTAGGAGGTTTATTCAAGCCCATAATGAGGAATATCTTCTCGAAAATAGGGAATGTTATGGGTTTGCTACCAAAATAGAAATTTATGTTAAAAACAAAGAGAATCTTCTTTTTGGAACAAACTGACTCTATTTTTATTTGAAAAATATAGAGAAGATGTTATTGAAGGAGGGCCTTAAGGAATGCCAAATCATCTAACCAAACAAAATAATTTGAAGAACCATAAATGAAAAATTGAACCAAAATCATTGTGTAGAACTTTATTATGAATTTTTCCAACCAGATACCTATTTTTCAAGAAAATTTCAAATCTATCTGCGCTAGTATCCTGGTAGTCACTAATTTGACTTATTTTTGTCTTTATTATTTTATTTATTTATCTACCTTATCCTACTCTACTTGGAAAATAAAATATATTTTCTCAAGTGCATGAATCCTTCCAATGCATCTATTTATGAAACAACATCTCAAGTGTCCTCACATCCAAATTCAAATATTGTACCTCAATAATTGTTAGTATATGAGAAACCAACTACTCCAGTGGGACTAGTGGAATTACTTGTTGAAGCATGGAGTGGTTCTACTATGTGATGATTACTTGGAACCAAGATTCAATATAATTATTGTCCCCATAGCTCTCTTGTCAACTGAAAATGGGTTACATGTCTTCCTTTGTTGAGCAATTGAATTCTCTTGAGATGTCCCTCACACTCTTTCACACTCAAGGATATAATGATAAATATGTAAGAAATTATTCTATATCAGGCTCCAATGTTTGATCTTCATCAGATGTTTTCCTTGGTTCTTCGAGTTCCTATGCTGCTTGCAAAAATGATTGAGAACAACTTTTGGATTTTCTTCTTCTAGAAGTTTCTCACACATGCCTCATTCTCCAATTGGTTCTCATATACAGATTCATCTCTAATTGTAACCATAAACTTTAAACAAGGATGTGAGGAGATTATTTTGGTACCATGCCCTCTGCTTAATAAATCATTTAGCATCTTTAGATTTTTCTTGCTGATCAAAAGTCCCTACTTGCAAATGGATTAATAATTAGGAGGTTTTTATAGCACCTTTGATTGAAATAGATGGATTAGTTGGAATGAATATTCCTATCTTTTTTTTTTTACACAAAAGAGTACTTTTATTATATTTTAATCCGCACCCAGATCGCGGCTAAAACTGAGAGATTACAATTCAAATTTGTGCTAAGATTGGGAAAACTAATTTCTTCCAATGCTGAGTTGGCCCATATACTTTTCAAAATTACAAAAAATAGTGATGATATTGTTGTTGATATACTATAGATCCTACAGTACATGCTGAGTAGAAAAACACAAATGTATTTACTCATGAAAAACTAAAGGACTATTAATAATTTGGGTCGGCTGGGTGATTAAGGTCAATGTCACTGAGCTCCTGCCAACTGAATCTTTAAGTCTTCAATATGAATTTAGAGTGCAAAGATCTCATCCTCCAGCTTGAAGATATTATTGTTCTTCTCAGCCTCTTTCTTGCTTTGTGCAAATGCTTATTCTTGCTTCATATAAAATTTCTTCCTCAACTCCTCCAAGCCTTCCATTAAATCTAGGTGCTCACACTCACAAGGAGAAAAAAAGTGAGGGGCAACTATTTTCCGAGGAAGTATCCTTTCATTTTATTTTTTCGCTCTTCTCCCTAAGTGTCTTCTTCGAGAGCTGCAGTGCTCCAAATCCATTTCCACCTTGTATTCCGTTTCAATTTTCTTATTTTTTCCCTCTGTTTGCCTTGAGTTCCCTTACTTTTCTAAGCCTGCGCCTCAACTATCTCTCTCATCCACAGCCTCACGTGTTAATTCCTAGCTAAAATCTCCCCAAGATCTGTCCCGACCATAAATCCTTGAATACCAAACCGTTCCCAGAGGAGCCAAAACGGGTTGACCACAATTCTCATGATCAGAGATAGTAACCTAATAATAGGGCCGCCCCTAATTTTATTTATACAGTATCTCTCACATACCTTATTTCCACAACACAGAATCTCAATTTGATCTCCCATGCACAGAAAATTCACTGATACCCCGTTATCTCTCTTTCAATTACAATATCTCCCCTCATAAGTGTTGTGCCTCAATCTAGTCTCCTAAACTGAGTTCATTTAATTGTCAACCAGGATTTGTAAACTGCTGAAGTGAAATGTACCATATGTACCTAGGTGCTTGTTTCCTAGTGCGTTGTGTGTAGTGTTTTGTGATGTTTTGGTCTTTTATGTTGATTTATGATGTTTTTGGTCTTTTGGAGTTTTGTGTTTACAATGGAAATGTTTAGAAAACTAATGAAAAGAAATTGGTGGTCAAGAACACAGTTGAGCCTAATGTATGGAAAGTGTTGTGCCTCAATCTAGTCTCCTAAACTGAGTTCATTTAATTGTCAACCAGGATTTGTAAACTGCTGAAGTGAAATGTACCATATGTACCTAGGTGCTTGTTTCCTAGTGCGTTGTGTGTAGTGTTTTGTGATGTTTTGGTCTTTTATGTTAATTTATGATGTTTTTGGTCTTTTGAAGTTTTGTGTTTACAATGGAAATGTCTAGAAAGCTAATGAAAAGAAATTGGTGGTCAAGAACACAGTTGAACCTAATGTATGGAATGGCAAATGTAATCAAAAATACTGAAGCAACATCTAAACTATGACTGAATAGAAACAAGATCTTAATGATGACTTCTTAAACAAATGACACAAACTAGACTTTGAGAAATGATCACTTAAATATGCAAGTTTTCTAACTAGACAATTAGACACTAATCATGATGCAACATTCTATTCTAAACTCATTTATTCCATGACTAATTCCTAGTTCTATTCTGCAATTTCAATTAAAGGTCAGAGTCTATTCTCCAAGAGTTATTGGTTTCTTTTCAGGGTAGTTCTGTTGACGAAGAGCTCTGTTTGTAGTGAGGAATTTGCAGAGATATTTCAGACCTTGTAATGATGTTATCTTCTGTTCCTAAAGTTATGGATCACTGATGGTTTTCAGAACAAAAAGATATTTGTAAATAATGAAGGCTGTCTTAGTAATCCTATCAACTAAAGTGATCTACTGTGCAAAGGGTGACAGTGTGACTATGAGATATGAGTGCAATGAATTGATTTAAACATGAGCTTAAGATGCTTCTAAAATAGAACAATGTTAAACCATAAGCCATCATCAAACTTTGAAATGAAGTAGCTGGACATGAATTAAATGCAAAATGAAACTCCGGAGCATTCTAATTAACATGCATTATTCTATGAAGTTACACAATCAGTTTGTTCATCATGAGGGATATTTTGGAAGAGTTCCTTCTTGTGGAAGAGGTAGAACAATTTTGACTGTGGACTTGTATGCAATTGAAAGCAAATGAACTGAAAGCAAATGAAACTAAGTTGTCACATCACAGTCATATCTTGAAATTCTTAAGGATGTCTTGGAAGAATTTCTTCTTGTGAAAGAGTGGTTAGGACAAGTGCAACTATGATAGTGAAGACTAAAAACTACAACTAATTCCTATGACACTATAGCTATTCATCATTCATTGTTATGATCTGTTGGAAGAATGTCTTCTTGTGAAAGAACTAGGATGAATATAACTACAGTCTCTAGTTAAAAACAAATACAACTCCTATCCTACAGTACCATAGTCATTAAACATTCATTGTTTTAATTTATTGGCAAAGTGTCTTCTTGTGGAATAACTGGAACGAATTATGACTGCAGTAGCTATTTAAAACAAATACAACTCCTATCCTACAGTACCATAGTCATTAAACATTCATCGTTTTAATTTATTGGCAAAGTGTCTTCTTGTGGAAGAACTGGAACGAATTATGGCTACAGTAGCTAGTTAAAACAAATACAAATCTAACTGATATCCTACAATACCATAGTCATCAATCATTCATCATTTTGATCTGTTGGAAGAATGTCTTCTTATGGAAGAACTGGAACGAATACGACCACAGTATATAAAACACAACAACTACTAATTCAATATGCGAAACGTAAAGACAGCTAGGAAAAACTTATCTAGTTTACGCTAAGGAAATCCGTTCAAGGGGCAGGGGCCCTCTACCACTTGACGGCATTCGACTTCACAATTAAATCACGCCTTCAAGATAATTTTGTCTGCTCCATTAACGATGCAATAGTTTGAACTACTCTGTGTCTTAAAAAGACGGCTAACACAAAGTTTACACAAAATCTGCTTGACAAATCTACAAAATTTTCCTAACTAGCACTCATTCTACTCAAGAGTTTATAAAGTAAATGCAAGTAACAATAATTACAATAATTTAGGAATGATGTCTTTCCTTATCCAAATCATCTTAGGAGTCTTTGAGGTGGCTGCGTGAAGGAGAAAAGACACCTGGACTGAGACAGTCCTAGTAGGAATCTTCCTTCACAAATGTGTTCCCACGTGCATAACCGTACCCAGAATTCATTTCCTCTTCCATGACGAGCAACACACCATGTAGGCACGACGTGGATCATGCCCATATGCGTTTTTCCTCAAGAGGCCACCTAGAACATGCTCAAACATAAAGGTAGCTGCAGAATCGCCGGTTAGCTACAGAATGCCTGCATTCTGCAGCTAATTCCGGTCAAAATGCTTAACAATGGCAACAATCACAAAATTCAACAAGTTAGTCATATAAACCATTCTAGAAGTAATTTTAACTATTTTTATTGATCAATTGGGTTTAAAATGGAAATGGACAAGGGAAAAATGAGGTAAAATGAGGTGAAAGAAAGCACAAATTTGAGGCTCAACATACCCCCACTGCTGTCTCTTTGCATGTCCTCATGCAAATTATCCTATGAATTCTGAGGCTTCTGCAAGGACATCTAATCCCCTTCTTTTCCTTTGTCTGAAAGCTAGAGGCCTTCTGGGTTTCCTGATCACAAGTTTGAACCTGAGGTTTGTGAGTGCCCTGATCAACTTTTTGTTCCTTGTCTTCATCTTCTCATTGGTCCTCTCCACTTTGTCTATATGCAGGGATAAGGTTGAGTTCATGTCGGTCTTGAGCTTGATTTGATCTTTGAGAATTTCATTCTCATTTTTAATGTGTCTATTCAACAATTCCAACTCATACCTATCCCTCCTCAATATATCAATTTCAGTTAGTGGAGGACTGGGGGTTCTCTCTTCTCTTTCTGAAGCTGTTCTCTCTAAAGTTTCCACATAATCATAGATTTCCTGTTGAGCAGGATCAATCTCAGGGGTGCCTTCATAAAAATCTTCATCATCATACTCTTCCATAGATGTTTCTTCCTCTTCAATATTGATTACCCCTGTTTGTTTGATTGATGTTTTCTTCAGTTTTCCTTTTAATCTGTGGCTTCTCCTAAGTTGAGAGGAACCCTCCCCTTTTTCTATAACAGATTCCTTGATTACCTTCTCTGCCTTGAGTTGACTCTTGATTCTAGTCAACTTCTCCAAAATGACTTCTTCACTGCTTTCTTGAACCGGTTTGTCACTTTTACCTTCTGGAGTCCTCCATTTCCTACTTCTTTTTGTGGGCTGTGGTTCAGGTGATAGTGCTTTTGCTTCTTCAAAATGATTTCTTATTAAGAAATCATCCCATGTATCATTTGATTTAGATAGATGATGCTCAATTAAAATTTTGACTAACCCATGATGATACAGGGTTGTATCCAAAAACTGAACTCTTCTCTAAACACAGGAAGCCATTTTCTTCAGACTTTGATACAAGAAATATGGTAGATTCAAATCTTCTCCTAGAAAATGCAACATTAGTCTCATATGGTAGACATAAAATGTCCCATATCTACCCTCACATGTAACAAATTTTTGTAAAAGAAGTAGTATATTCCTCCATTTGCTCTTCAATGCTGTACTGGGAATTCCCTTCTTGGACACACTAACATCCATGTTTGGTGATTTTAAGATTTGTTTCCATGAGTCATTATGGAATTCCCTATTTTTAAACCATCTTTCCCCAGCTCTGGATAATCCTGTAGCCTCTGCTATAAAAACTTCATTAACAGTAAACTTAACATCCCCTATTTCAACCTCAGTGCCTTGGAATGATCTAGCAAATGTTTTGGTGACTTCCTTATGGCAACCATTAAAATTTTCCAAGAATTGGAGCCATCCTATTTGTTGTAGCATCTCCTTGCATTGTGGATAACCTTCTAAATATTTTGATCCTATAGGCTCAATCCTTACGATGAAACCCATGATTTTTCACTATCGATTAACACTCTTCTCTATCCACAAAACAATGGCTTTTACTTTCGGATTAAAATGGCTTCAAGCTCTAAATAAAAATGGCTTCAATTTTGGAAGAACATACCTTTGAAATAGCTACAGTCTTAAAAATCTCTGGTTTGTATGCCTCTGTTTGAAAAATGCCTTCGAATCCTCAGACTGATGTACTTTTGTTGAACTTTGGAATGATATGGAAGCAATTTCAATTTTCGAGCTAATGTGTCTCTGATAGACAGTGGTAGATGATTTCAAATTTCTTTTTGTGCAATACCTCCGTCTTTGGTAACAGAAGACTTCAAACTCAATCACTGAAAAACGCTTCTGTTTCTAGTAACACCAGACTTCAAACTCAACCTCTGTCTCTGATAGCAAATGGTATGCTTCAAATTCAACACTACAGCCTCTCTATCTCGGGTAACAATAACTTCAAAACCAGTCACTACCACACCTCTGTCTTTGGTAATAACATACTTCAAACTTCAATTACTACCACACCTCTGTCTTTGGTAGCAAAGTCTTCAATTTTAGCACCTCTGTCTTCTGGTAGCAACAGGCTTTAAAATCTACACGGCCACAATTCTGTGTTGACAGTGAAAATGCTCCAAACTTTGTTCTCAGTGATATGCTCTCTGTTCATTGAGTTCTCACACCGTTATGCTTCCAATGTACCTCTTCTGTTCTGCCCCTGATGATAATAATGCTTCTGCCTTCGGAATGGAATACTGGCTACGGAATGACGTTATGGCAAATGGTCACGGCATAGAGTGGTGAAGTGAGGTGGAGGATTGCATTAATGATTTGAGGAGACGGCGGATGATTTACGACGGCAGGAAAAATCTTCATCATTAAAGAACTTGGTTAAGAGTCGTGGGAATTTCAAATGATTTGGCCGTTCCACCGCTCAAATGCTATTGGATAGAAAATTTGAATTGGAATATTTAATACAAAGTCTATAGAGGGTTTTGTCTGGTGTTTGATCAATAAAATAATTAAAACAACTCTTTGAATAATTTCACAACTAAACTATGCTAAATTTTCATGAATTGCCATCGTAATTTAAATTTATTACCTCTGCCCTTTATTTGATGTTTGTGTAGCCTTTGTCTTCTCTGCTCATCTTTGGAGGAATCTTTCACAATTTTCTTGATATTTTTGATTCATGAATTCACTGGATCACTTTGTTGTAATTCTGATGTCTGCTGGTTGATGCCTTCAGGGTTTGTAGCTGCCAAAAAGACTGTCGAGCTGCAGAAAAGGTGATCAGCTGCAGAATGTCCACTGAGCTGCAAAATGTTCCTGTAGAATACTTTAATCATGAAAATGAAATGTTTCTGGGAGATGGGTGAAATGTTTATGGAAATGGATGAAATGGATGATGGATTATGAAGTGGATAATGGAATAAGAATGGATTCAGTTCATGGAATGAAGGAACATAAGGGTTGTACTGCAATTCATGGCATATTTTTATTCACTTGCAGCAAGATATCAAATTCTATGTTTTGACATGAGAATGGAAGATGGAGTGAAATGAATGGAATGGAATGGAGTGAAATGAATGAAATGGAATGGAGTGAAATGTGAATGATGGATGAGATGAAGTATGGATGGATAGTGAATGGAGTGAGATGAAATGAATCATAAGTACTATGGCACTGAACTTATGATTTATAACAGCTGCTTAGAAACAAAAATGGGAAAATTTAGAGTGTCAGAGAGACTCTGATTTTCACCCTATCTTTTCTGTATAAACATGCCAATCAGTGATTGGTTTTCATGTTTATACCTTTATTTTATTTTTATTTTATTTTTATTTTTTTTTTCAAAAGAGAAATGCTTCAGAAAATTTAATCAAGTTGATGAAGAAGAGAGACTCTTCTTCATTAACTTCACATCATTGTCTCTTTGGAACTTCTTGACAAACTCTTCTCTTGAGAGTGGCTTGTGGTATAGCTTCAATCTATGGCCATTCACAAGAAAAGTGACCTCCTCTTCATCTATAGTTCTGATTTTTACTGCCCCATTATCAAAAATTCGAACAATTTCATATGGTCCAAGCCAATGTGTCTGAAATTTCCCTTGAAAATCCTTGAATTTTGAATCAAACAAGAGAGCCCAATCACCCTCTTTAAATTTCTTCTCTTTGATATACTTGTCATGCCATCTAGCCCTTTGTTGTTGGACTAGACTTGTTTTCTGAACTGCATCTTGTCTGATCTCATCCAATTCATTAATTTGCTCCAGTCTATGCTTTTGTGCCTCCGTTAGATCAAGTCCTAGCTGAACTGCCATCTTGAATGTTTGGATTTGGAACTCTATAGGAAACAAAACTTGCTTTCCATAAACAAGCTCATAAGGAGTATGGCTTGTTGTGTTTCTCCATGTAGTTCTATAGGCCCACAAGGCTTCAGGAAGCCTATCTACCCAATCTCTTCTATGTAGATGAACAGTCTTTGTTAGGATTCCTTCAATGACTTTGTTAGTGGATTCCACTTGACCATTTGCTTGTGGATGATAAGGAGTAGATGTTCTATGTCTGATTTTGTACTTCTCCATCATTTGCTCCACTAGCCTTGATGTAATTGAGCTCCTTGATCTGTAACAATTTCCCTTGGGACACCAAAATGAGTAAAAATATCCTCAAAAAGAAAAGTAACTACAGATGATTCATTAGCAACAAGTAATGGTTTAGCTTCTACCCACTTAGTAACATAATCAGTACAAACTAATATATATTTCTTTTGTCTTGATGGAGGACTAATAGGTCCTACAAAATCCAAGGCCCATTTTTCAAAAGGTTCAATGTGTACCTGAGGTTGTAATGGCATCTCACCTGAAGGAGAAGGTTTCCCTACCCTTTGGCAACTGTCACACCTTTTGACATATTCCCTTGCATCTTTAAACAAACATGGCCAATAATATCCTAAATTAAGAATCTTATAGGCTGTCCTCTTATCTGCAAAGTGTCCGCCACAAGGTTCATCATGACATGCCTTGAGAATTTCAGGCATCTCATCTTCACGAACACACCTTCTAATGATCAAATCTGGACTTGTCTTGTACAACTCATTAGCGACCCATGAATATCTTGCACTATCATTAATGATTTTTCTTTTATCCCTTGCATTCATAATTGAAGGAAATTTTCCTGAAACTAAATAATTAGCAATATCAACAAACCATGGAGTTTGAGTAGAAACTGCAAAAAGATATTCATCAGGAAATTGATCTTCAACCAGAGTGTCATCTTTGATATTTTGAATTCTAGACAGGAAGTCAGCCACAGTGTTTTTTTTTCCAGGCCTATCTAGAATAGTAATGTTGAATTCTTGCAATAATAACAACCATATTATAACTCTACCATTAGTGATTGATTTATTCATTAAATATCTAATGGCAGAATGATCAGTGTGAATAAACGTTTCATAGCCTGTTATATAGTGTCTAAATTTGTTAATGGCATGAACAACAGCTAAAAACTTTTTTTCAGTTACAGTATAGTTTAACTCTGCAGGAGTCAAATTTTTACTGATATAATAGATGGCATAGGAATTAAATCTTTCTGTCCCAATACTGCTCCCAGAGCTGTATCGGAGGCATCTGTCGAGATATGAAAAGGTAACTTCCAGTTAGGTCCCCTTAATATAGGTGCTTCAGAAATTTTGGTTTTCAGGGTTTCAAAAGCTAACTGGCAATCAGAAGTTCACTTAAATTCACAATCTTTGGTGAGTAATTTGAAGAGAGGAGATGCTATTTTGGTGAAGTTTTCTATAAATCTCCGATAGTACCCTGTAAATCCTAGAAAACTTCTTACATCTCTTTGACAACTTGGAATGGATAGGTTAGAAATAACTTCAACTTTTGCTTCATCAACTCTAATCCCATCCCCTGAAATGTGGTGCCCTAAAACAATACCTTCAGTGAACATCATAAAACATTTTTTATGACTAAGAGAAAGGTTTGCTTCTTGACATCTTTTTAAGACTTTTTCCAAGTTTTCTAAAGCCTCTTCAAATGTATCCCCATAAACTGTAAAATCATCCATGTACACCTCTACACAGTCATGTATTAGATCAGAAAAAATTCCTAATACTGCCCTTTGGAATGTTGCAGGTGCATTGCATAATCCAAATGGCAATACTCGGTAGGCATAGGTACCCCACGGACAAGTAAATGTGGTTTTATCTTGGTCTTCAAGTGCTACTTGGATTTGATTGTAACCACTAAACCCATCTAGGAATGAAAAGTACTTTTTACCTGCTAATGTATCTAATACTTGATCTATGAAAGGTAAGGAAAAATGGTCTTTAAGAGTAGCTTTATTCAGTTCTCGGTAGTCAACACACACCCTCCATTTTCCATTTTTCTTAGGCACAATCACCAAAGGAGAAACCCACTGACTATCTAAAATAGGATAGATGAAATTAACATTTAACAATTTTTGTAATTCTTCCTTGACAATTTCCCTAAGATTTGGATTCATCCGTCTTTGAGGTTGTCTGATTGGTTTGCAATTTGCCTCTATATAGATGTGATGAGTACAAGTCTTGGGACTTATCCCTTTCATGTCAGTGTATTCCCATGCATATGCAGAAGAATGTCTCTGTAATACTTTGACTAGTTCTTCTTGTTGAGATTTTTCCAGGTTTTTGTTTATGTTCAAGGTTTTGCCTGGAAAAATTTCACTTGTAGAACTGCCAAATTTGTCCATGGAATGAAGAGACATCTGTCTAGATGACAAGAACTCAATATTGGATCTCTCTTGAAATGATTCTTGTTTGTGCTCTAGAGAAGATTCAAAATTTTCTAGAGTATTCAGAATTTGATTATCTTCACTAATTTCTGAAATTGTGAAGAGTGGTTGTAAATATTCTTCATCCTCTATCCATTGAGTGTCATCTAGTTCTGTAATTGTCCTAGCTGGAGGATATAAAGTGAATTTATTTGTTGAACTACCATCAGAAATATACATATCACCGGACCTACAACTAATAAAAGCATCGGCTGTAGCCAACCAAGGTCTTCCTAGTATAACAGGATGGCCTCCTAGATTATTCTTGGGTGTCAGGATCATGAAATCCACAGGGTACTCCCAAGAGTCTAGGGACACTGGAATGTCTTCTATTACCCCATCTGGTCTGATCACGGATCTATCTGCTAGTTGTAATAGTGTGGGTGTAAAGAGAAGATTAGGAAGTTTCAGTTTGTCCATGATTTGTCTACTCATGATATTTATTGCTGCTCCTAAGTCAATGAGTGTGTTTTGAATTTCAATTCCATTGATGTGAATTTTGACAACTGGATTTTCTGGGTCAAGGTACTTTGGAATAGTAATCTTACCCATCATAATATCTGCTATTTGTCCTACCAGTTGAATTTTCTTGGTTTCTCTTATTCTTTTCTTTGTTGTCTTCATACTCAACTCCTTTATTGTTTCGGCTAAAATTGGGATTTCCTTGATGGCTTGCAATAATGGAATTTTAATGCAAACATTTCTCAATTCATCCAAGAAATCATAATTAGGCACCATTATTTGTTTTTCTACACCTTTGTCAATTTGTAATCTTTCCGGAAAAGGAGGTATAGAAGTAGATGTGGATGGTTGCTCTAATACTGGAGTTGGGCTTATTGGATCTTTTTGTTTCAGTTTTTCAATGTTTTGGCCTTGAAAGGATGTTTCTTCCTCAAGACTTTTATTAACCCGTGGGGAGTCTTCCTCAGAATTATCTTGTTCTTGTATGATCACAGAAGGTTTCCTCTTCTCAAGTATCCTTCCAGACCTAAGTTGAACATCACTAAGGTCTAGAGGAGTAATTAAATAAGTTGGAAATTGTTGTCCCTCTATCATGTATGTATTCTGGGGGTTCTTATTATTGGGGTTTGGTATGGGCTGAGCTGGTAATTGATTGGATTTTTGAGGGAATGGTAATGGAAGTGGTTGATTTTGATGAGGTTGGTTCAGATGATGTTGTTGAAAATTTTGTTGAAAATTTTGTTGAAGATTTTGAGGAAAATTTTGTGGATATGGTGGATAGGATGGTGGATACTGATAATATGGAGAGTATCTTCCATAGGGACCTTGTGATCCTTGTGCCCAAGCTTGAGATTGATTTTGAAATTGGGGCCAAGGTTGCTGCCAATAATTCCAAGGTGGAGGTTGATTATACATTTGATCATGAAATCCTTGTGTCTGAGATCCCTGCCAAGGTCTTCTAGATACAAAGTTAAGAGATTATGTGGAGTCTGTAGGAGTTTCTTCTTGAAAAACAGCCTTGAGACCAGGAAGAGAAGGACAATTCTTGGTCTCATGTTTCTCAGAACAAATAACACAGGTTTCTACAACTTTTACATCTAAAGGACACTCTCTCAAGGCATGTTTCTTTCTACATTTGGGACAAAAAATTGCCAAGGCATCAGATTCAGCCTTTTGCTTGTTTTGTATCTTGAGGGTGTCTATTTGTTCACTAAGACTCCCTAAGATGTCAGATTTAAAATCATCAAGCATGTGTCCTATTTCTGATCTACTTACTATCCCAGAAGCAGATTTACTTGCCCTTGCAAAAGCAGGATCTCTTGGACCTTTGACAGTTTTGGATTTCCCTCTGGAAAGGTTGATACATAACTCAGATATTTCAGGTAATGTGAGTTGTGATATATCCCCTTTTCCCATCATGTTAAGGATATCCAACCATTCATCCCTAATGGTTTTCAACAAAAGAGCTTTTAAAGTGTCTTGATCTAGGTTTTCCATTTGTGCCCTTTTTATTTTGTATTTAAATCTTTCCAACAAATCTTCTAAGTTTTCATCTTCTTTTTGTAACATCTTGAACACTTCTTCCTTATGATTAACCGACATACAATAATCCAAGTATCTCTCTAGAAATGCTTGTTTCATGTCTTCCCATGTCCTAATGGAACTACTTCTTAAGCTCATAAACCACTTCAATGCTGCTCCTTTCAGAGTTGAAGGAAATAATTTCAATTTTTGGGCATCTTGAAGGTAGTCATAAGTCCTACACAGTACTTCAAATTCGAATAAGAAAGTTTCAGGATCCTCAGTTTTAAGTCCATAGAAGTTCGGAAGGACAGAAGGTGAAATATTTTTCATGGTTGTATTGGTTTCTCCATCAAGTATAGGGAACCCAAAAGAGCTTCCTATTCTACCTCTTCCTCCATCTGCACCTCTACCTCCTCTTCCTCCTTCTCCTCTACCTCTACCTCACCTCCTCCAAATAATGTGTTTTCTCCATTAACAACTCCTCCTCCTCCTTCTTCTGCCATGGTTGACTCTCCTGTGGAAGTAGAAAGGTTTGTATCCTCAACAAAAGTTTTTGGATCCTCTTCTATGGCAGGTTCAATGGATGAAGTGGAAAGTTTCTCTAATGGAATAGGTGACCTTAGATCTTCTAGAAGTCCAGGATCAGTAAAGGATGGAAGATGGGTTTGAGTTGAAGGTGTACTAGTTCTGGATCTAGATGAAACAAGTGGTGTTCTAGATGTCAAACTTCTGCCTCTGCTGCTTATAAATCTTCCCCTTGAATCTCTCTCCCTACGCATAAAATTGTTTTTGGATGCTAAGAAACAAAGGTTACCTAGTTTTCACTTCCCCGGCAACGACGCCAAAATGTTGTGCCTCAATCTAGTCTCCTAAACTGAGTTCATTTAATTGTCAACCAGGATTTGTAAACTGCTGAAGTGAAATGTACCATATGTACCTAGGTGCTTGTTTCCTAGTGCGTTGTGTGTAGTGTTTTTTGATGTTTTGGTCTTTTATGTTAATTTATGATGTTTTTGGTCTTTTCAAGTTTTGTGTTTACAATGGAAATGTCTAGAAAGCTAATGAAAAGAAATTGGTGGTCAAGAACACAGTTGAGCCTAATGTATGTAATGGCAAATGTAATCAAAAATACTGAAGCAACATCTAAACTATGACTGAATAGAAACAAGAGCTTAATGATGACTTCTTAAACAAATGACACAGACTAGACTTTGAGAAATGATCACTTAAATATGCAAGTTTTCTAACTAGACAATTAGACACTAATCATGATGCAACATTCTATTCTAAACTCATCTATTCCATGACTAATTCCTAGTTCTATTCTGCAATTTCAATTGAAGGTCAGAGTCTATTCTCCAAGAGTTATTGGTTTCGTTTCAGGGTAGTTCTGTTGAGGAAGAGCTCTGTTTGTAGTGAGGAATTTGCAGAGATATTTCAGACCTTGTAATGATGTTATCTTCTGTTCCTAAAGTTATGGATCACTGATGGTTTTCAGAACAAAAAGATATTTGTAAATAATGAAGGCTGTCTTAGGAATCCTATCAACTAAAGTGATCTACTGTGCAAAGGGTGACAGTGTGACTATGAGATATGAGTGCAATGAATTAATTTAAACATGAGCTTAAGATGCTTCTAAACTAGAACAATGTTAAACCATAAGCCATCATCAAACTTTGAAATGAAGTAGCTGGACATGAATTAAATGCAAAATGAAACTCTGGAGCATTCTAATTAACATGCACTATCCTATGAAGTTACACAATCGGTTTGTTCATCATGAGTGATATTTTGGAAGAGTTCCTTCTTGTGGAAGAGTAGAACAATTTTGACTGTGGACTTGTATGCAATTGAAAGCAAATGAACTGAAAGCAAATGAAACTAATTTGTCACATCACAGTTATATCTTGAACTTCTTAAGGATGTCTTGGAAGAATTTCTTCTTGTGGAAGAGTGGTTAGGACAAGTGCAACTATGATAGTGAAGACTAAAAACTACAACTAATTCTTATGACACTATAGCTATTCATCATTCATTGTTAAGATTTATTGGAAGAATGTCTTCTTGTGAAAGAACTATGATGAATATAACTACAGTCTCTAGTTAAAAACAAATACAACTCCTATCCTACAGTACCATAGTCATTAAACATTCATTGTTTTAATTTATTGGCAAAGTGTCTTCTTGTGGAAGAACTGGAACGAATTATGACTACAGTAGCTAGTTAAAACAAATACAACTCCTATCCTACAGTACGATAGTCATTAAACATTCATCGTTTTAATTTATTGGCAAAGTGTCTTCTTGTGGAAGAACTGGAACGAATTATGGCTACAGTAGCTAGTTAAAACAAATACAAATCTAACTGATATCCTACAATACCATAGTCATCAATCATTCATCATTTTGGTCTGTTGGAAGAATTTCTTCTTATGGAAGAACTGGAATGAGTACGACCACAGTATATAAAACACAACAACTACTAATTTAATATGCAGAACGTAAAGACAGCTAGGAAAAACTTATCTAGTTTACACTAAGGAAATCCGTTCAAGGGGCAGGGGCCCTCTACCACTTGACGGCATTCGACTTCACAATTAAATCACGCCTTCAAGATAATTTTGTCTGCTCCATTAATGATGCAATAGTTTGAACATAATGCTCTGTGTCTTAAAAGACGTAACACAGAGTTTACACCAAAATCTAGCAGCAAATCTTCACAAAATTTCTAACTAAGCTCTCGGCCTACTCAAGAGTTTATAAAGTAAATGCAAGTAACAATAATTACAATAATTTAGGAATGATGTCTTCCTAATCCAAATCATCTTAGGAGTCTTTGAGGTGGTTGCGTAAAAGAGAAAAGACACCTGGACTGTAACAGTCCTAGTAGGAGTCTTCCTTCACAAATGTGTTCCCACGTGCATAACCGTACCCAGAATTCATTTCCTCTTCCATGACGAGCAACACACCATGTAGGCACGACGTGGATCATGCCCATATGCGTTTTTCCTCAAGAGGCCACTTGGAACATGCTCAAACATAAAGGTAGCTGCAGAATCGCCGGTTAGCTACAGAATGCCTGCATTCTGCAGCTAGTTCCGGTCAAAATGCTTAACAATGGCAACAATCACAAAATTCAACAAGTCAGTCATATAAACCATTCTAGAAGTAATTTTAACTATTTTTATTGATCAATTGGGTTTAAAATGGAAATGGACAAGGGAAAAATGAGGTAAAATGAGGTGAAGGAAGCACAAATTTGAGGCTCAACAATAAGTCCTCAGATTTAGTCGCCAACAAGCCGAGAGACCCTTGCCCTCGTCTGCAACCTTGGCAACCCACATAACCACATATCACTACGCTTTCCGATACCTCTAATTCTCTAAAACCCACCACAAGTTTCTCATCGAGCTATGCAGCCTACCACCCAGTTGTAGAGCCTCTACTTTTCCACAGTCATAAAAATGCTTGTTACTCCTCAATTTATAGTGAAAATTGATACATAAGGACATGTTATTGCCTCCATACTCCCCGCAATTCCCCATGATTTCTTATCTTCTTGAATAAACTGCGGTTTGGTGTGAATTAATTTCCACTCACTTGAACCATCTGATCCAATTCACCAACATTAAATCCGGCTCACACTCAGAGGGTCTATCAATTTTTCTAATGCACTAGATCGTGTGACAAGCGTGAAGATTAGGCTGAAATTGATTTCTTCCCACACCGATCTCCTTTGCAACACCATCTATTTTCTACTTCTCATCACTACTTTCATGATCAACATTAACGGTTTCTAATGACATTCCAGATGCCAGTACACAACTACCTACTCCTTTTGTAATGAGCCATTAGTCGGGAGTACGAGGAGGGACAAGGAATCATGAGGATGGCAGGGAAAGGATAAGGAAGGGGGTTTTGCAGGGTTGAGGGAAAGATAGGGAAGGTAGAAGAAGGGAGAATGGGATGAGAGAGGAAAAGGTTTAGACAACAAGGGAGGTAGGGCAAATAGAGGGGAGTAGGACCAAAAAACAATCATGAATCCAATACCTAAGATCACCAAAGTCCATATTATCCCTTTTGTTCACTTTTTATGAGCTTTTGTCTTTGCAATTTGTTAGGATCCTATCCATATCCTCCTTCCTTTCTAACACAGATACTAAGGGATGAGATAGTGTCCTTTCATTCCATTTATTAGACTCCTATTTTCTTTAATTTGACAAGATATGTTCGCTTGAATGCCAACCTATCCATTCATTTTTCTTAGGATGTGATAGAAGTATACTTTTTCAAAGTGACTGCAGAGACCTTCATTTATTTTTATGACTTGGTTCAACATAGAGTTCTTGGTTGCACTATTTTTTACCATATATTTAATTATAAGGAGGGAGTTCCCCAGAATGTTCAAGACCTTGATTCCTCTTTGTTGTGCCGCCATGAGGCCGAAGAGAAGGCCATATGGCTCTGCTTTATTATTTGTTTTCTTTCTAGACCCCAAGCATACCAATCTACTATTTTTCCATCAGGGTTTATGAGAACCCCCCCCCCCCCCCCCCTCCTACCACCCCAGGATTGCCTTTGGAATCTTCGTCAAATTTTAGAGTCTAGTTCCATTCTTTGTTGGTCCACTTTGCCAGATATTCTTGAGACAGATGAATAAGCCAAGATGGTATGGTTTTCTGGTTATTTTTTGGTGAAGGAAGGCTCTTAGG
The DNA here is from genome assembly GCA_034641835.2 of Pinus albicaulis. NCBI lineage: Eukaryota > Viridiplantae > Streptophyta > Pinopsida > Pinales > Pinaceae > Pinus > Pinus albicaulis. The sequence goes on from CM076581.1 coordinate 31,042,771, forward strand.
CAAGGCCCGTGGGAAAATCCAAGCATATTCCAAAGGGTCCCAAGAGTGCTCCAAGGTAGGTTTATGTAACTCAAAATAGGAGGAAAGGGATTTCATAGCAGTATTCTAAGGAGAAGGGTGATTCATTTTGAAAATGACTTTATTTATTGCTAGCTAGATATGAAAACATATGTATTTGGGTAGTGTCGTCCATATAACTTTGAGTGAATCTTTGGCCTAAAGGGATCCCTCGTATAACTTGGCCCGTGAGTCGAAAATATTAGAAGGTCAGAAGTCCATCTATCCCTTCGAAAGAGAGGCTCAAGGGCCACCAACCATACCAACTTGGAAAAATTGCAATGGAGGAATATATGGGGAATTATTTCTTCCGAGACTTCGCACAGAGGGAACCTAGAAGGCCCAATGTAACCTCGGCTTTGAAGATTATTTGCTATTAAAATGTGTTTTTGAGCCAGCAGCTAGGAGAAAAAATTTACTTTAGGAATAGCATTTGGGGTCCATATTTTATTACAGATAAAGGATTTTGGGGGGATTTGATATTCAAATAAGAGCTGCTCATATCTTGATTTGACAATGTAGATAGAGTTATTCCAACCCCATGAATCCTTTGCTGATTGCGCTACCAAAGCACATCTTATGAGCTTTTCCATACATATTTCTTTTTCTTGAGTCATATTCTCTGGTATATTATCCATATTCCAACTCGCCCAGTTTCCAAGTGCATCCCACACTAATATTTGGGATAAAAATTCCACTCCATTTTCGACCAGGAAGTCACAAAGAAAAGAAACAACGATGTCCTCCCCGAGAGGTGTGTTATCCAAAATGTGATCCTTCCATATATTTATTGTTGCATGTCTGTCTCTCACTCTAGACTAGTTTCTTCCCGACCTTCTTTGGTACCCTTTTTACCTCTGGCCTCTGCATGTCTTTGTAACTAATCCTTATGGTAGTCAACATCTTTGGGAAATTGATCGTATGGCCTATAATGATATACCTGTGGGTGGTGGGTTGAATATGTATGGTTGCAATGGTTCAGCTAGAAAGTGGGTCAATGCTTTGGCTAAAACCATTGGTCATGTTTTTATAATGTTCAGAATTTTAATTTTTAGGTTGGTAAAGGTTATTGTATGTTCTTTCGTTTGGGTTTCTCGGGATATTGTTGTTTGTCAAGAAGTGGTTATACAAAGAATGAGGGGAGTCTTCTCTGTAGTCAAGGTTAGTTATGGGGTTTTTTTGCATTTGTTTCATAATGTTATGTTTATGGTTACTAATTGGAAGGTATGGCACACCAATTCCTGTAAGGTTGTGTCCTTCCTGACTATTATGGGGTTTCCAAACACGCAAGATGGTATTTCTCATGGTAGGGATGTAAATTATCCATTGGCTCCCAGAAAACACCCTGTTATTCTTATTATTCCATGTAACTTTGATATTGCCATGCTGTGTACTATTGTAGGTCTTCCTAGCAATTCTCACCTGCATAGATATTTTCTGGAAGAACGGGATCTAAAAACAATGGTTAAAGCTCAGTCGACCAAGAAGGAAGGAAAAGCCAAGAGGAAAGCCAAATCCAGAACATCCAGACAAGGAAAGAATTATGGTAAATAGATAATGGAGAACATATTTCAAGCTTACTCGGATGACACTCCCAAACATATCAAATCCTTGATCTCTGGGTGGGAACAAGATGCAAGGGAAAAAGAGGAAGCATAATTGGCCGAGGAAGATAAGGACCTGATTTTAACTAATCTAGTTAATACCCGCAGTAGACTGTCTCTATTCCAACAATTGATTTGTACCTACTAGACCCTGAAATTTCTATTGGTGAAGGAGATTGTCCCAGTCCAAGAGATTGGGGGAGACCTGCATGTAGCCTAAATTCTAGTGGAAATTCACAGAGATATCTAGGAGATCAATTTATAGTAGCACCATCAAAACATCTGATTCAAACGTATCGACAGACAGTTGCAAAGCATGCATCAAGTTGATATGCCAGGATCGAGTGTCAAAGACCTGACACCCATAGAGTCTTCTGAGGACTGATTTTTCTGAATTTATGTTATTTTGGAATGATAAAGGATAGAATTTACTTTTTCTATATGTTTATGGATGTTAATGTAGATAATAGACCCTTAAAGATAGTAAGAGGCCGCTTTAAGTTGTTTAATTTTGGATGGCATATAACTCTTTAAGACGACCAATAGACCTGGTTTCCTATGGGCAGGTTGAGGTTAGAATTTGTATATCTCTATAACCTACATTTTGTTTTAATGAATAGAAAATAGAAAGACGCTACTAATTTTACAAAAAAAAATTGTATCTCCATTTCCTGGTATTTTTCCTAAATGATCCTTGCTAAGTCTGGAGGACGACTTCAAAAGCTTCCATATATAGGAGCCTTGAGAAGCCGTGTAGGGTGATCCCAATCATCTCGTTTGTTTATATATTTTTCTCTAATAACTTGAACCCACCATTTTTCCATGTTCATTTCCATTATCCACCATATTTTAGCTCCCATTTCCAAATTAGCCATCACCGGATCCTGAATTCCTAGACCCCGATGTAGCTTGGGCGTTCTAATTGTTTTACAATTTACAATATGGAATTTTCTATTCTCTTGCTTTCATCGTTCCCATAGGAATTTCCTAATATATATCCCAATCTGTCGTAGAACCAATTTGGGCACCTTAGGCGTCGAGAATTGATAAAGCGGGAGAGAAGACAACACTGACTTTACCAAAATCGTTCTGCCTACTATATTTAGCCAAATTCCCCCCCATTTTGTAATTTTTATTTTTATTTTTTCAAGGATATTTTTCCATGCACTTGACATTTATATTCTAAGGAAAATGGGGACCCCCAGATAGTTAAAGTATTTCCATTCGCTTACCGCTTTAAAGCCCAGGAGCTCTTCTTTCCTTTTCCCTTTTTGGGGAGAGATGTTCCAAGTATAGAATTGACTATTATTATCATTTATGACCCCTCCAGAGGCTTGTTGGAATTTTTCTAGGTTAATTTTGAAGCACCTGGCTATTACTTGGGAGGCTCCCCCTTGAAAAATTGTGTTGTCCACAAATTTACCATGGTTTATGCTTTTAACTCCTTCGTTGACTCTGATACCCGAGAGAAGCAGAGAGAGATGACCCATTTCCAAAAAGGGACTCAAAACATCCCCCATTATGATATACAAGAAGGGGGAGAGGGGGCACCCTTGACTAAGTCCCCTAGAGGCCTTGAAAAACCCCGCTGCTCTACCATTTATCAAAGGAGAGATCCAAGGAGAGGATTTACATAGTTCAATCCATATTATAAATTTCTGATCAAATCCCATTTTCCCCATAACTTTGTAAAGGAAGCCATGTCTAACTCTATCAAAAGCATTCACCATATCTACGATAATATTTTCAAATATTTGACGACCTGACAAAAAACCCCCTTGACTAATTGAGATCAGGTTAGGAAGGAGGACTTTAAGTCTAGTAGCCAAATTTTTTGAGATGACCTTGTAGGACACATTGCAGAGCAAGATTGGTATGTATCGAGAAAAATAGGAAGGACCCGCTCTTTGGGAATAAGTGACTAAAAGGAAGAGTTAATGTTATCACTTATCATGAAGTTTTTCAAGGAATATCCAATAATTCTGCAAAAATCTTGATAGATTACCTCCCAAAAGGATTGGTATAAACTTGCTGAAAAGCCATCCGGGCTAGGTAATTTATCAGGGGAAAGGGAGAAAAATGTCAACCTAATCTCCTTGGAAGCCGAGGGGGGGGTAAGGGTCTTATTCATTTCCGAAGAGACAAACTTTGAAACATAGTTAAAAAAAAAATCCTCACAGTCTTGGTCACACACCAGGTCCACATGATATAATCCTTTACAGTAATCCACTGATACACTTTTTATTTCATCAAAGTTCAATATCATATTTCCCTCATGATGGATTTGCACTATATTGTTTTTGCTTTCCCTGTATTTCACCTACTTATGAAAAAACTTGGTATTTTTATCTCCTGCCTTTAGCAAATTGTTTCTGGACTTAAGACGCCAATATTATTCCTTTATTCTCAAATGGTTGTGAAGGGATTTAAAAGTTTAAACCTCTTTCAGTAGGTCCAAAGGGCATATTTGGGCTGACTCCATTTGGCCTTGGAGGAAGGCCAACTGGTTTTCTATATCGATGATATCCATTTGTATTTCAGTCTTATTTTCTTTTAACTAGTATCTGATGTCTATTTTTTAGCCTTTTAATTTTAGCTTCCTAAATAGTTGTAGGGATGCCATCAATCCACCCATCCTAGGAGTTTGAGACCAAAGGAGAGAAGTCAACAGATTCTAGCCAAATTTTGGAGAATTGAAAAGGAATAGGACCAAGGTTAATGGAAGAGGAAGCCACAAGGAAAAATTTGGGGTGGTGATTAGAGTCACACCATGGGAGAACAAAGGATTTAATACAATGATTTTTCAAGAGTAAGTCGTCTGAGGCCAGAAATCTGTCAAGCCTCGCATAAATATGACCAGGGCCTATGCGCTTATTGTTCCAGATGTAGAGGAATTTCTGTGGTTTTACATCAAAGAGGCAGAGAATCAGGATTAGGCATTCCATGTCTTCTTAAGAGGCATCTCTTACTATGAAGCTTTCTCTTTTATCAATTTTCCTGAGAGTGGTATTGAAATCTCCTCGAAATATGCAGTTGACCCCATATTCTATGTATTTTAACTCCAGAAGAGATTTCCAACAGTCTTGATTTTCTCTGTTGTGTACTAGCATATATATATATATATTTATAATTGCAACATTTTGATTTAATTCTAGACTCTTGAAAACGATTGCAATCGAGTGAGTTTTTTTTAAAGTACTTACCCATTAAAGTTTTGTAGGGTTCCACATTGTGCATAGGCCTCTGGAAGCTCCTCTCGAACTTGTTTCTTCCATTTTACTGAACCCCCAAAGAGCATGGTGAATAGAAGAGATGTCTGTCTCCCCTAATTTAGTTTCTTGGAGCATAGAAATGTCTTATTTTTTCTTTTGAATTAATGACTTCACTTCCATTGTTCTCTTTCTAGAACCAAGACCCCTACAGTTCCAAGAGATTACCTTCATTATTTTCCTTTGGAGTTTTCTACCCCTTTTTCTGGACCAACTGCATTCCCTTTCTTTCCTCCTTTGAACCCCAGGTCAACCAACTGTCTTGGGATTGTATGCTGGAAGCCTAGTTCATTGTCCTTTTCTGTCTTTTCCTTTATATTTTATTTCTTATTTTTCCTCCCTGAACGTCTTCTATTTCTTTCTTTATTCCTAGCTCTTGCTCCGTCTGATTTTTCTTCAGTCAAGCTCACTGGAAATGATATTGTTGTTGTTTATTTTGAGGAAACAAATCCTCATTCTACGTCGTCATATTTAGAGGATTCCTCAGCATTTCTAAATGAATCGGGACTCACAGGGAGGATAAAGATATGTTGCAGATCTGTGTCAGGGAGGGATGTCTCCACCCTGATCAATTGCTCAGTAGCATCCTACATCGAAGAGAGGGAAACAAACAGATTATGGTTTGTTCCATCATTTAATCCTTATGAATCATAACCTAGGGGAGGATGAGGAGGTGGCATTTCACTTTGATTCTGACCATCCATGTTAGTATTTTTAGTGTTTGTAGCTGCAACGTTCTCTATTCCATTACTTGAATTATTGTTCCTTTTTTTTCCTTTTGACATTTTGCCACTGTTCATTTGATTCTCCATATTTCTCTAGAATTACTTGTTATTTGGGGAAGCCTTTTGCAAAGTGCCCATACTCATGGCACATTTTACTCTTGAAGGGTAATTGGTCATAATCCACCTCATGAACTGATCGAAATCTGGATTCAGGGAAATTTTTTTCTCAAAATTCAAAGTGCTCAGAATTGCACCAAACCTAAATGACAATGACCGACACATAGCCAGGAATCCAACGCAACTCTTTTCATCAAAAACCGAGTTCGGATGAATAAGTTATAGCCTGCTGATTTCCGTTTAGAACATGTAAATTAAAAAACAAATTGGAGAACAATGACAGGCTGATGACATGGCAGCCCAGTCAGCATGCAGGGAATCTTCTTCATTTTTTTCCCAATGGGACAGTGACAAGTGTCACTGTAGGACTCGCCACTTCGGGTTTGAGAAGGTGAAATTGTTCTATGTCCTCCTAAGGTTGAATTCAATTTTTTATTATTATGAAGAATCTGCTCCTAAGTTCCTAAGTTCGAATTTCAATTTTATATGGTGGCATATGTACTATCCTAAGGTCAAACTACATTAGTGGAGGTTTGATTAATTATTATGGTGGGACTAGATTTTTAATCCAAAGTTTGAACATTATTGGAGCACGTATTCAATTGAGTCGAAGGTTTGGTTAAACCAAAGTCTGAAACCTTATATTATATGCAAGGTTGAATGGATTAATGTTGGAGGAGCGCATATATATATATATATATATATTGTGATTAACCTAAGGTTTTGGATAAACATTGGTTCATGGTGTATTTCAATCAAACCGTTGGGTTAAATATTATACGGTGGTTAAATATTATATACATTTCAAAGGTGGAGTGCAAATATATCAGTTGGCCAAAAGGTATATAGGATGGGCGGAGGGTGGGTCAAACCCGTGACCTCCCCCTCCTAACTCTACGCCTTACTAATAGGCTAATGCCACGATCCTTGTAAAGAAACACGCCCAACATACATTTCAATGTTATGAGGATTTGCAATAGCAGAATGGAGGGGGCCAGCCCTCCTCCCATATGATCTTTCCACATGACCTTGCACCAAGCGCCCAAACAAAACGTGCTTAGTTCGCAGTTAAGCAATCTTATCCGCCCTTAACTACCAGATTAGCATTAATTAACCCAGCGTTTATTCTGGCAGAGTTTTTGGTAGCGCCCCATTTTCAGTAGATTTTCTAATTTGGCAGAGTTATCTAGAGTCTTCTCTAGATTTGGAGGAGGGATCTAGGGGAAAATTAAATGAACCATATTTTGAGAAATTTTTGACCAATTTTGGCTCAGGAAGAGTCATTCCTAGCATATTGGCATGCTATGAACCCATTGGTACAGGTTGCAGTGATAGAGGAGCAATTTTACAAGTGTTTTTGGCATTTTGAAGAAAATTGAAGCCTAGGGCCACCAGGAAGGAAGGCCATGCCTAGATCAGTTGAAGACCAATCTTGGCTCAAGAAGAGTCATTATTAGATGTATTTGATACTCTGAACATAGTGGTAAAATTTTCAGAGGCATTGGAGCACTTTTGAAAGTGTTTTTTTTCACTTTGGAGATTAAACAACCCCAGGGCCACCAAGATGGGAGGTCAAGCCTAGATCAGCTAGAAACCATTTTTAGAGATTGAATAGTCATTTTTTAGGATTTAGGGTCTTTTGAACACAATGGAGTAGGTTGAAGATCCATTGGAGCACTATAGGTGCATGTAATAAGACATTTGGCTCTTAATCCCAAGATGGCCTAACGAGTTGAAGCAGGTCCATGGAGATGTAACCCATGAGGGGTGAATGTCGTTATCAACCATTGTATTATGTGTATGTTGTGTGTTATTTCTCTACATTTAATTTTCTATATATTATTTTTAACAGTTAATTAACTCATAATTTGATCATCAAAGACAGAAAGAACTTGACACATAAGCCCCTTCACAATTGGTTAACTTGAGTCGATCCTAAACACATAATTTTAATATTGACAAGAGAGCTAGCATAGCAATAAATAGTTTTCCCATATTCAGATCAAGTTGGTATCAGAGAAAAGTTTAGCTCATTTTAGCCAAGGTTATCTAAAATAATTATCTATTGGTTTTTGAATTTTTGCAAGGAGAATTTAACTGTGTACAAGTTTATGTGTGAAGGAGAAGGTCAAGATTGAGAGCTCAGTTCTCAAATCACAACAAAGAAGCTTTGTATGCATTACAGGTTTGATGGAAACTTCATTAAGAAATGTTTCTAATCCATCTTCCTTAGAAAAACTCTTTGATAAAGAGATGTTACAGAAGCTGTACATCATGATTGATATGGTGCAAGAGAAGTATCAAGATAAGAGGGAGAGAATTATACTTCAAGAGAATTTTATTGCCATGAAGGAGGAGAAGCAAGAGCTTCTTGAAAATATGCATGAGATGGAGACTCAACTCCATGTTGGCAAGGAATCCGTATCCATGTATGTGCATGAAAAAGAGGTATGCAATTCAAGTTTATCTTCAATTTCCTCTCAAAATGAATGTGTAGGTGCTTTTGAAAGACACACTAGAGGAATAGGGTCCAAATTATTGAAGAAGATGGGCTATTAAGGTAAAGGATCGGGAAAACAAGCACACGACATAGTTGAGCCAATTGTTGTTGAGGAAAGGCCTAAGTTTTGGGTCTTGGTTATGTACAACATGATGGAGAAATATTTAAAGCCAAGGAGGCACATGAAGGTGTTCCAATAAGGACTTTCATTTCAGGTTCATTACCTCAATCTTGTGAAGATTGTGTTCATGAGGAATGAAAAAGTTTTACACCCACTTTGTAAGAAGGCGACAAAGATGAAAGTTTAAGGTATAGATATGCTTTTAATCAATTTGCTTTTGATTATGATAAACATGGAAGATTCTCACATAATATTTAGAGAAAGTTTGCATGTTCCTTTTGTGGTTTGAATAACCACAATGTTTCAAGATGTTGGAAGAAGATAGCCATGCAAAGGAAATTTTAAAACAAAGGAGGCAACAAACCAAAGGTCCATTGGACAAAGCAAACCATGTTGAAAAGAAGATGCAATTGTTTTGCACTCATTTCCATAAGAAAGGTCATATTGTAGACAAGTGTTGGACTTTGTATCCAACAATTCATCCATGAAATTTAAAGAAGGTGGAGAAAGAGAATGGAAAGAATGGAAAAGAAGATTCCATAATTGATGTGGGTCAAGATGATTCACATGATGAAGTGCAGCTGAAAGAAGCACCACTGAAATGGTTTGTTATTTTGTCTCTAAAATGCATGTTGCATGTTTATGCCAAGAAGGTGTTTGAAAGTGGAGTATGTTGACTCACTTTATTGCAGCAAAATTTGTTCATTTCAGCTCTTTAAGTACATGTAAATATGAATGGTGTTCTTGTACTTATGATTGTACTTGTGAGAGAGTTGAATAATTTTATACATGCATGAGATTATGTGAGTATGAATGATGGAATTTTGATGGTTTCATTGTGCTCGAACATGCATGATTAATTGACTTGTGTTGGTCGATTTCTTTGTTTAACATGTATGTTTTCAACTTGAGAGTGTTGATCATTTTCACATGCATGAGTGTTGAATTTTGTGGGTTGATTGTGTGTTACATGCATGTCATATCGACTTGGAAGAGTTGATTTTGTCTCCAAAGATGAAAAGGAGATGTTGACAAAGTGTTTCATGAAATGTGAAATTCATTTTGTTTTGGAAAAATAATCGTCAAATTATTACACATGCTTATGCTTGACTTGAGAGTCAATCATTTGAAGAGGAATGTTTTGTCGAATTGTGTTTGGTCGATGAGTTTTTACACCAAGATGTAAGAGTACATGGCGATGTTCGCATGATGTAAAATTTATTTCTTTGAAGGAGAAAGAGGATATGTCGTCAAGTTATGTTTCTTGCATGATGTGTTTTTCAGATTGATGGTTGTGTTTGTGACAAGATGTCAAAAAAAGTTTGCAGCCATTGTAGATTTTTTTGTGTTGATGCTAAGAAGAGAAGGAGATGGCGAATGAATTCTTCCAGATGTGTAATTTGGAACCATGGAGGTAAAAGAATGGTAATTTCTTTTCTTGTTATTACTGATGTTGGAACTCATTGTTGTAGTTCACTCATATGGGCTTAATTTGGAAAAATGGTTTCCAAGGAGAAGCTTGCATCAGATGCATGTTTGTACAAAGGAGGAACATGATACTAAGTGGGAAGGAAACCAGTTATTTTTCCAATCACCGAGGAATCGATTTGGTGCAACAAAGTGTTATATCAGTCAGTAAGCAACCAACAAGTGTTTGATTGGGTCAGCAACAAAAGGAGAACATTGGAGAACATTGGTTGAAGAGCCAATCCATTAGCAAGGCAAGGCATGTCAATGAACCCAAGTGGTTTTCATGGAGATTTTTCCAAGTAGAATCAAGATGATATAACTTTGGAAATAGAAGAGTATTCAGCTTTGATGAGATAACTAGCTTTTGTGGGTCCAAAAGCATTTAAGTGGGAAGGAGTGACCAGAATCTGGATTAGGGGCAAAAATTTGTTTAAAATTCAAAGTGCTCAGAATTGCACCAAAACTAAATGAAAATGATCGTTTCATTGCCAGGAATCCAACGCAAATCGTTTCATCAAAAACCGAGTTTGGATGACAAAGTTATAGCTTGTTGATTGCCGTTCAGAACATAGAATTAAAAGAAAAGAAAAATTGCAGAACAGTGACAGGCTGATGACATGGCAGCCCAGTCAGCATGCAGGGAATATCCTTCAATTTTTTCCCAATGGGACTATGACAAGTGTCACTACAAGATTAACTAGTTTGGGTTTGAGAAGGTGAAATTGCCTAATGTCCTCCTAAGGTTGAATTCAATTTTATTATTATTATGAAGAATCTGCTCCTAAGTTCCTAATTTCGAATTTCAATTTTATGTGGTGGCATATGTACTATCCTAAGGTAAAAATACATTGGTTGAGGCTTGATTAATTATTATGGTGGCATTGGATTTTCAATCCAAAGTTTGAACATTATTGGAGCACGTATTTAATTGAGTCGAAGGTTTGGTTAAACCAAAGTCCGAAACCTTATATTATATGCAAGGTTCAATGGATTAATGTTGGAGGAATGCATATATATATATATATATATATATCATGATTAACCTAAGGTTTTGGATAAAAATTGGTTCATGGCGTATTTCAATCAAACCGTTGGGTTAAATATTATATGGTGGTTGAACTATATACATTTCAAACGTGGAGCACAAATATATTGGTTGGCCAAAACGTATATAGGATGGGCGGAGGGCGGGTCGAACTCATGACCTCCCCCTCCTAACTCTACGCCTTACCAATAGGCCAATTCTGTGTTCCTTGCAAAGCAACGTGACCAACATATATTTCAATGTTATGCGGATTTCCAGTGGCAGAATGCAGGGGGCCAGCCCGCGGGCCAACCCTCCTCCCATATGATCTTTCCACGTGACCTTGCACCAAGCGCCCAAAGAAAACATGCTTAGTGTCCAGTTAAGCCAACTTATCCACCCTTAACTATCAAATTAGCATTAAATAACCCAACGTTTATTTTGGCAGATTTTTTGGAAGTGCCCCATTTTTGGCTAATTTGCTAATTTGGCAGAGTTATTTGGAGTCTTCTCCGGATTTGTAGGGGAAAATTAAATGAACCATATCTTGAGAAATTTTTGACCAATTTTGGCTCAGGAAGAGTCATTCCTAGTAGATTGGCATGCTCTGAATTCATTGGTACATGTTGCAGAGGCAGCGAAGCAATTTTATAGGTGTTTTTGGCACTTTGAAGAAAATTGAAGTCTAGGGCCACTAGGAAGGAAGGCCATGCATAGATCAGCTGAAGACCAATCTTGGCTCAAGAAGAGTCATTATTAGATGTATTTGATGCTATGAACATAGTGGTACAATTTGCAGAGGCATTGGAGCACTTTTGAAATTGTTTTTGTCACTTTGGAGATTAAACAAGCCCATGGCCACCAAGATGGGAGGTCAAGCCTAGATCATTTGGAAACCATTTTTAGAGATTGAATAGTCATTTTTTAGGTTTTAGGGTCTTTTGAACACAATGGAGTAGATTGAAGATCCATTGGAGCACTATAGGTGCATGTAATAAGACATTTGGCTCTTAATCCCAAGAGGGCCTAGCGAGTTGAAGCAGGTCTATGGAGATCATAATTTGATCATCAAAGACACAAAAAATTTGACACATAAATCCCTTCACAATTGGTTAACTCGAGCTTATGCTAAACACATCATTTTAATACTGATGAGGGAGCTAGCATAGCAATAACTATTTTTCCCATATTCATATCATGAACATGTGACCAATTATCCATACAAAGGTTAATCACCATAGGGGGTCCCTTTTCGAGGTCAACCTATACACAGATCCATGCAGAGGCAGAGAGTCCCTTTTTTTCTTTTGCAAAATCTATATATTTTGCTAGAGCATTCCCTATTAGATGAAACATAGCATCATTCCAAAAATGAAGCAGAAGGTGTTGGGTGCAGGAATTACACTTAAGTAAAATCCTCAACACTTAAATTGTCAACCCAAGGGATTCGTAAACTTAGAGACGAAGCACAGGAAATGCCAGAGATGGTATGAATTTTTCTAATATCAACTCCTACATTTAAAAGAAAAATTGTAGAATCAAACTTTAGAGGAAAAAGGCAACTCAAACCATCAAAACAATATAAGGCTGGGACAAGAAGAAATGTACTTGCAAAAGAGATTCAGAAATAAAAAGAAGGCAATTAATCTAGCTGGATATTGATCATCTACTGAGAATGTGTTTTCTTTAGCAAAGACACCTTGGCAGTCTTCAACAGATGGGCCCCTTTGAACCTGCTCATGTAAAGATATCCTTTCCATAATAATCGGTCTTGCACTAGTGTAGGAACAGTGATTTATGCAGAAGGTGTAAAGTAATGTCCGTCCTAAAAATGCTTTTCTTCGTGCAATGGCCCTGAACTTTCTCAAGTCCACAACACTCAAATCTGGTACCAAGAAACTGGTTCTTGTACCTGATCAGAGCTTCTTACACTTTAACTTTTAGTCCTTGAAATCAATGATTAATTACTGCAAGTGTTATGAAACCAAATTGGTTATCAAAAAGATGAATATCTATAGAAAATAAGGAAACAATATTTTTAATTGAAATGCAATTGAAAGAAAGAAAGTTGTTAGAAGTATACTAAAGAGGCTTTCTGCATCACACTATCTAGCACTGGTGTAGAAACAGTTCTCCTGCTTGCACCAGGGAGAAGCCAAACCAAACGTGCAAAAAGTGAATAGCACACCAACGTGCACTGGTGCAGGTAATTTATCATGCTCGAACAAGGCAGAGAAAACAAACCAAACGTGCAGAAAGTGAATAGCACACCAACGTGCACTGGTGCAGGTAATTTCTCCTGCTCGAACCAAGCGGAGAAAGCAAACTTAAAATCAGATGTAGAAAAGGAAATTTAACTTCTTCACACTGCAGATCCGCTTTCACTCAAACAGAAATTCAAATGTTGTAAATTAAATCACACTTAAAAGTTTGAAAACATAAATTACAAGAACAGAAAGGAGGGAGAACGTGTTGGGTTGGCTGGGCCCTAGCCAACCAGCGTGTTTCCCTTTCAAATGGAAATGCTACTCAATATTGAATCAATTCATCAACTATTTAAACATGAGGAAATAAAATCCATGAAGCATAAGGCGGCGCTCTTCTTATTAAATCCTCAAAGAAAATACATGCGCGATTACATATCCAGCCCAGATTTGGGCGATAACAAAAGACAGGCCTGTTATCACCTCACTGGTTCTATTATCCGATCTATTCAATTATATCAAACCTTAAGCATCTTGTCCTATTTACATTTCTCCTTATATAGATCCTTGGCCGCATGCCAAAAGGATCGTTTAACCATTACATAGCCAATTGCATAAATCGTTACAAAAAATTACATAACTGATTGCAAAATAAGCTTTCAGCCCTCAAAATTAAACGTTTTAATAAAACGGGCCGTGGCTATCTCCAGCTATTCGTTCCTCTTAAGTCTGATCTCTGCTACTTCAGATTGACTTGTTGTTATCATTGGGACTCGGCTGCCTTTAGATATTTTCTGTTGTTTGTGGCTAAGGTGGATACAAAATTAGGGAGCAATCAAAGAGATCCAGATTTACTTCCAAGATTCGCGGTGCTGGCACTGGTGCGAGATCTGATCTGCACTAAAAATCAGCGGTCAAGGTAAGCATTTAACTATTAAATAACATAGGAGGTAATGAAGAGTTACAAATTTAATTCTAAGTAGAAAATCACATAATAAATAGTTAATAAATGCTAAGTTAAGTTAAAATATGTAAAATATGAAGTTAATGCAAAATGTGTCATCGTTCTCGCACTAGTGCAGGATAAGGGCACATAAGATAGGTAAAATAGGGTAAATGATTATGATTTGGAAAGTGAAAAATGGTCAAAAAAGGTGCAAATTAGAGGACCAACATCCTCCCATCCCTAAACTGTTGTGTGTCCTCACACAGCTTTTTACCTCTGCAAAAAACAAAAATTTTGAATGCTCCAACTCAACCCTGTTCCGGCATGTTGTCCTCAGGCTGCACTGTTTCAGCCTTCTTCCTCTTGATGTGCCTTAACTTCTTTGCTACCTTTCTCAACCGCCTGAAACAACATCCAACCCGATATTTCCAAACTTTGACCTCGCTTTTCTTTTGTTTAAGCTTTGCCATCAATTCTCCTATGCTTTGTTCTTTCTCCTCTTGTGCTTTGATCACAAGTTGCTCCAAGTTTTGCACTTGGAGTTCTAATTCTGCTATCCGAGCAGCAGGAGTCACCAATTCTTTTCCTCCCTCTGTCTCAGCAGGGGCTGTCACTGGCTCAGGGACTTCTATATCTGCCATGGTCGTGTCAAGGAACTCTTCTTCCTGCGGTCCCTCTTTTTCCAGGTCTCCTTCCTTCTTCTCTTCTTTTGGTTCATCTTCTATGGATTCTTCTTGTACTGGTGCAGGATGGGGTTCCATACCCTATGGAGGTTGTGGTTCTTTACCTATATCGGCGATTTTAGTCTTCTTATGGGGTCTTTTGATAAAATGTGTCAGCAGAGTATCGTCCCCGACTTGTGCAATATTCACCGCGTCTGCAAGGACCAATAGAATGTCATGTTCAAAGGCCTGTGCCTGTGTAAAATGGGTTTCTTTAGCGGGTGTGCCAACTGTTTCCTTAGTGGAAGACGGGGTCTTCTCTTCTGTCGATTTTTCTGACCACTTTATTTTCGCACTAGTGCGAGAAGGAATTCCCTTTTTTCTTCTGTTCAGTCCCTTACTTGTACTGGTAGGAGCCTCCATCCTCTTTTCCTTGGCTAACTTCTCATGCAGCTGTTTCAACAGCTCCTCCCATGTCATACCTTTTCTCTCCAGCTGTTTTAAGACCAGGATTTTTATCAGGCCGTGATGGTATAACCGTGTATTAGCCTGATCCTCCCTTCCATCCTGTACGCTTCTAGCCATTTTCTCCAGGCTTTTGAGCAAAAATTAGGGGAATTTCATCCTCCAACGAATGTGCCGGCCTCCTTCAAAATGTTGCAGCAGTCTAAAATGATACACCAGGGTGCAGGTGTACCTCCCTTCGCAGGTCACAAATTTCTGCAAAATAAACAGGAGATCTTGCCATTGACCCAGTAGGGCTTCGCGCGAGACTCCGCATTTCCAATTCACCTCCATCTTCTTATCCTTGACAAAACGCTACCAGCGTTTGCTTTCCAGATTCTGGTTCTTGAACCACTCTACTCTCGTATTCTCCAAGCCCGTTGCTGCTGCTACAAATTTCTTCGTGACTTTGAATTTGAGCGGCCCAATTCTCACTTGGCCATTCTTAAAGCTTCTTGCAAATTGTAGGGTGACCTCCCTGTCATACCCATTGAACTTCTGCAGGAACTGAAGAAATCCCAACTCTCGCAGCAGTGCAAGACTATTGCGAAATTCAGCAGTTTGCTCAATCTTGCTGAGAGACAGGGGTTCATTTCAGACGGGCGACATTGCTGCTATTGGCTATGAACAATGAGTTTCGAGGATTGCATGCAATACTAGGGAATCAGCTTTCATAAATAAATATCTAACCGTTCATCCGTCGTATCTCCGATTTTTTTGCCGTAAATACTCATCATTTCGGGTCAGGCTTAATTGGTACGTACGATGGCTGTTTAACGGTTAAGTACAGTAATAATCACGATGAAGGGACGTTTGAATAAATGTAGGAGAGGGGGAGTTATGAGTGAAGGAAATTTCAAATCATGGTAGAGCAGGGTGGATTATATGCAAACAACAATTAACACGATTCTTACATTTCTTCATAATTACAAAAAAAGGAACTTAGCACTCATTAAAAAAAAATCACGATTTCTACTTAAAAACTTTGTACTTTTAACTAATTTCCTCCTAGGTAATATAATAGCGTAAATACATGTCAATGATATGAAAAACATCATATAAATTTCCATCGTGATCACTTTCTTATGTCATATGATAACTTGTGCTATGTTGCTGATGAGGTGCATGTTTGTACTGATCTTTGCCCCTATTAAATCATATCATTCTGCTGGTACTTTTCTGCTCATCTTATCATATAGGACAACATGCTTGCACTAGTGCAAGCATAATACTAAGACAAAGAATTAAAATATAGGCTGGATTTCACATGATTTCCTTAACTTATTCTGAATTTTTCTTCGCCCTTTCTTGATGTTTCAGAGCACATCCTTCTGCTCTCTGTATGCAAGATCCTACAATAAACTCATGAGGGAACAAAGGAGCGGGAAAGGAAAATTTTAGAATGGGAAGGAATTTTTTCACAGGGATTCCAAGAAAGTACCAAAAGAGGGAAAATAGAAGTGGGATAGGGGAAAAATAATTCAGGGTTAAAGTGGGATTTCTTTGAAGCGGATAGGGTGAATTTAGAAGAATATGGGAAGGTTAAATATATTGGGATTCAGAAAATTTTCTACCTTTCTTCATATCCCATAAAATTTTCAAATGGCTCAATCATAACTTGGGGGCATAAAGGCATTTCATTGGTTTGATTAGGCTGGCCCATTCGTTGACAACTATCACATCGCCTGACATACTGCTTGGCATCCTTAAACAAGGAAGGCCAAAAGTAGCCAGAACGTAATATTTTATATGCAGTTCGCTTATCAATGAAGTGGCCTCCACAAGGTTCATCATGAGCAGATTTCAATATGTCAAACACTTCCTCCTCTCTTACACATCTACGAATAATCAAGTCTGGACTAGTGTAAAAGAGATCTCCTTGAATCCAGGATTATGCAACACTTTTCTGAATTATGTTCTGCTTTTCACGAGCAGATAAGTGAGGTGCTGTTTTCCCAGTAACCAAGTAATTAGCAATGTCAGAAAACCATGGAGAATCTGTTGACATAGCAAAAAGATGTTCATCTTGAAAATCATCATTAACAGGAGTTGCTTCCCCAGGATTATCTAGTCTAGAAAGAAATTCTGCTACAACATTAGATTTTCCTGGTTTATCGATAATAGTAACATTAAATTCCTGCAACAATAGCAACCACCTAGTCACTCTACCGCTAGTCAATGATTTATTCATTAAATATTTAATCACGAAATGATCAGTATGTACAAATACTTCATATCCTGTAATATATTGTTTGAACTTATTAATTGCAAATATTACAGCTAAAAACTCTTTCTCTGTAACTGTATAGTTTAATTCAGCAGAAGACAAATTCTTACTAATATAATAAATAGCATAGGATTTCTTGTCTTCCTCTTGTCCCAAAGCTGCACCAACAGCCAAATCTAAAGAATTAGAGGAAATATGAAAGGGCAGGGACCAGTTAGGACCTCTCAGAACTGGTGCCTGCACTAACTTTTCCTTTAATGTTTCAAAAGATTGTTGGCAAGCTGTGGACCAATGGAACTCACTATCATTAGCCAGAAGTCGAAAAAGAGGAGCAGCTATCCTAGAATTTTTTTTAATGAATATTCTATAGTAACCAACATGTCCTAAAAAACCTCTTACTTCCCTTTGAGTTTTAGGTGTGGGAAGATGTAGAATGATTTCAATCTTTTCTGGATCAACTTGGATACCTTTGTCAGAAATCAAATGGCCAAGTACCACTCCTGCTCTGCACATTAATTTCATTTCTTATCACTCAAAGAAAGATGGGCTTCTTGACAAAGAAGAAGTACTTTCTGCAAATTTTTGAGAGCTTCCTGAAAAGAGTCACCAAACACAGAAAAGTCATCCATATAAATTTCTACAAACTCTATATCAGCAAAAATGGCCAAGACTGCCCTTTGAAAGGTATTTGGAGCATTACATAATCCAAAGGGAAGCACTTTATAAGAAAATGTACCCCATGGACATGTAAAAGTAGTCTTATCCTGATCTTTGAGTGCAATCTGTATCTGGTTATAACCACTGAAGCCATCCAAAAAGGAGAAATATTTCTTTCCTGCAAGGGTATCAAGCACCTGGTCATTGAAAGGGAGAGGGAAGTAATCTTTGAGAGTGGATTTTTTTTAATTCACGATAATCAATACAAATACGTCACCTTCAATCTTTCTTAGGTACTAGCACTAATGGAGAGACCCACTGACTGTCAGAAATGGGATAAATAAAACCAGCATCTAAGAGTTTCTGTATTTCTTCCTTCACAACATCTCTTAGAGCTGGGTTCATTCGCCTTTGGGGTTGTCGGACAGGTCGGCTTCCTTCCTGAATGTAGATATGATGTGTACAGGTTTCAGGAGGGATGCCCGTCATGTCTTCATAGCCCCAAGCAAAGGCACTGAGATGGTTTTACAACAATTTTACTAGCTGCTCTTGTTGAGATGAGTCCAAATCTGAACTGATATGCAAGGATTTACTAGGGTTTATTTCAACAAGAGTAGTGCCAGGCTCAAGAGTACTTAAGGGAGTGGTCAAATGCAGCAGTACAGAATAATGGGAATCATGATTCTCTTGAAAGTCTAGACTAAAAATCTGGCTCAATGGCTCAAAATTAGGCATGGTGTCTAGATTATTCAAGAAATCTTGAATCTCAACCTCTTTTGAAGACCCAGCATAATGATGAATAAGAGAAACAAGCTGAGTCTCCTCATCACTGCTTTGATCCAACCATAAAGTATCTCGAAGGTCCTGAATGGATCTGGCAGGGGGATATAAGGTAACTTTATTCCTAGAATCTCCATGCGAAATATACATGTCACCGGAACGACATCCAATATATGCATCGGCTGTAGCAAGCCATGGTCGACCCAAGATCAAGGAATGTACTCCTACTAGGTTCTTTGGCCGAAGCACAATGAAATCAACAGGATATTCCCAAGATTCTAATGAAATTATCACATCATCCAATACTCCTTCTAGCTTAGTTTTAGATCTATCTGCTAATTCAAGCACAGTGGGAGTAGGACAAAGATGAGACAATTGAATTTGATCCATGGTTTTCTTAGTCATGAAATTAATGGCTGCCCCCAGATCTATAAGAACATTAGAGACAAGGACATTACCGATCTGAACTAAGACAACAGGGTTTCTGGGATCAATATATTTTTCCGTAGACTCACATCCTGTCATTAACTCTGCTGCCCTACCAACAAATTGAATGGTTTGGGGTTCCAATTTCTTCCTCCTTGGTTTCTTGAGATAGAGTTCCTTAATAATATTTTTGCAAATAGGGATCTCTTTGATGGCTTGGAGCAAAGGGATCTTAATAAAAAGATTCCGAAGCTCGGTTGCCAAACTAGTCTCAGAAATAGTCTCACTTCTTTCCATCACTAGCCTCTTTGGAAAGGGGGGCTGGTTGGAAGAAGATGGAAAGGATTTAGAGGGTAAGAGCTGCTTAGTGACAACTTTCAGAGACTGGTTAAGAGTTTTTTCTTCCCCCTTCTCTTCAATAATCACCATGGGTTGTTTATTATTTTCTGGTGTGACAGTCCTTCCTGATCTTAATTGGATATCATGAACCCCAACTGGAATAGACTAGCACTTGGGTGGTAAAGGTGGGTTTGTGACATAGATCATTTGCACTGCTTTATTATTATTAGGATTGGGAATACGTTGAGCAGACAACTGAGGTGTTCAAAAGGGTGGAGGTAAAGGTAATGGTGGAGTAGACATTGAATAAGGTGTATGTGTATATGGATATGACTGCATAGGTGGCTGGTAGGAATATGGGAAATGAGTTGGCCCTCTCCAAACTTGTTGCCATGGTTGAGGAGGTTGCCCCTGTTGATATTGGTTCCCATACGGCCAATGTTGATTAGTGTTAGGATAATAATATGCATGAGAATTGTAACCAAAATAGTGTGGAGAAAATTCAGGAGTTGTACCTATACCTACCTGAGGCCAATTTATTCTTGCTCCCATAGCACACAATTGCTCAGCTTCAGGCTGCCCCCCTGTAAATACAGCTTTAAGTCCTGGTATAGAGGGACATTTTTCCATGATATGGTCTTCTGCACAAATAGCACACTTATTAGTTTCCTTCAAATTAAGAGGACATTATTTAGGAAGATGCTTGTCTCTACATTTAGGACAGAAAATACACAGTGACTCTTGTTCCTTCATAAGTTTTTGTTGAAATTTTAAAGAGTCTAACTGTTTGGTAACAGTATTCATTATATCAATTTTCATGTTCTCCATTTTATTTTCTAGTCCAATAATCATAGCATCAGTAGATTCAGTTTTTCTATTTCTGTTCCGAGTTCCTCTACCTGATCTATACTGATTCCTTGAAAATTTCCTGCATAATTCACAAATTTGTTCAAAAGTTTGCTGAGAGATATTACCTTGTCCTAACAGATTTAAATTGTTTTTAGTATTATCAGTAAGTCCTCTCAATAACAAGGTTCTAATAGTACTGGAATCAAACTTAAGCTTCGACCTTTGTAAAATATATAGAAATCTTTCCAGGTAATCTTCAAGAGTTTCATCATCATCCTGTATGATTGTAAAAATTTCATCCTACATGTCTCGAGTTTTGAAATAATCTTGATATTTAGACAAAAATACTCTCTTCATTTGATCCCAAGAGGTTATAGTGTTTCCTCCCAGCCTCATAAACCAGCGTAGAGATGAGTCTTTGAGAGTAACAGGAAATAGTCTTAACTTCTAGGCATCAGTTGAATAATCATAACTTCTACACTGAATATCAAATTCGAATAAGAAAGAGTCAGGATCTTCATGAAATTTACCATGAAAATGAGGGAGAGTTGTTGGTGGAATGTTCTTCATTTGTGCCATGGTATCAGGGTCCACAATTGGAAATACAAAAGTAGATTGTTCTTCACTTACCTGGTTTTCATTAGTCCTTTCCAATTGATCTTCATGGTTCACCATTGTTTCCCTTTTACTTGTACCGCTTTCAACAAGCTGATCCACACCTGGGTTGTTGTCACCGGAATCTAGATGGATTGTTCCTGCGTGATGGGTTTGAATTGGATTGGGCTTCCTGCTTACAGAAGGAGACCCAATGTGAGAGTTTTTTTCAGAATTCTTTCGGCCCTTAGTGGGCTTCGAACCCTTACCTTTCCTAGGCATTCATTTCAAAGGAAAAAAAGAAAGAAAAAAAATAGGTAACTTCTAAAAGTGTTGTCAAAAATCAATTAACACCAGTGAAATTCCTTCAAAAAAAATATATTTCCCAAATGATGTTGAAAGAAAAATTACCTCTATTATACAATCATAAAATTCTTACCAAATGAAATTGCCTCCCCGGCAACGGCGCCAAAATGTTGGGTGCAGGAATTACACTTAAGTAAAATCCTCAACACTTAAATTGTCAATCCAGGGAATTCGTAAACTTAGAGACGAAGCACAGGCAATGCCAAAGATGGTATGAATGTTTCTAATATCAACTCCTACTTTTAAAGTAAAAATTGCAGAATCAAACTTTAGAGGAAAAAGGCAACTCAAACCATCAAAACTATCTAAGGCTGGGACAAGAAGAAATGTACTTGCAAAAGAGATTCAGAAATAAAAAGAAGGGAATTACTCTAGCTAGATATTGATCATCTACTAAGAATGTGTATTGCTTAGCAAAGGCACCTTGGCAGTCTTCAATAGATGGGCCCCTTCGAACCTGCTCATGTAAAGATATCCTTTCCACAAGAATCGGTCTTGCACTAGTGCAGTCTTCTTGCACTAGTGCAAGAACAATGATTTATTCAAAAGGTGTAAAGTAATGTCCATCCTAAAAATGCTTTTCTTCGTGCAAGGGCCCTAAACTTTCTCAAGTCCACAGCACTCAGATCTGGTACCAAGAAACTGGTTCTTGTACCTGATCAGAGCTTCTTACACTTTAAATTTTAGTCCTTGAAATAAATGATTAATTACTGCAAGTGTTATGAAACCAAATTGCTTATCAGAAAGATGAATATTTGTAGAAAATAAGGAAACGATCTTTTTAATTGAAATTTAACTGAAAGTAAGAAAGTTGTTAGAAGTAAACTAAAGAGGCTTGATGCATCACACTATCTAGCACTGGTGCTGAAATAGTTCTCCTGCTTGCACCAGGGAGAAGCCAGACCAAACGTGCAAAAAGTGAATAGCACACCAACGTGCACTGGTGCAGGTAATTTCTCCCGCTCGAACCAGGCGGAGAAAACAAACCAAACGTGCAGAAAGTGAATAGCACACCAACGTGCACTAGTGCAGGTAATTTCTCCTGCTTGAACTAGGCGGAGAAAGCAAGTTTAAAATCAAATGCAGAAAAGGAAATTTAACTTCTTCACACTGCAGATTTTCTTTCACTCAAACAAAAATTCAAATTTTGTAAATTAAATCACACTTAGCAGTTTAAAAACATAAATTACAAGAACAGAAAGGAGGGAGAACTTGCTAGGCTGGCTGGGCCCTAGCCAACCAACGTGTTTCCCTTTCAAATGGAAACCCTACTCAGTATTGAATCAATTCATCAACTATTTAAACATGAAGAAATAAAATCCATGAAGCATAAGGTGGAGCTCTTTTTATTAAATCCTCAAAGAAAATACATGCGTGATTACATATCCAGCCTAGATTTTGGCGATAACAAAAGACAGGTCTATTACCGCCTCACTGGTTCTATTCTCTGATCTATTCAATTCTATCAAACCTTAAGCATCTTGTCCTATTTACATTTATCCTTATATAGATCTTTGGCCGCAGGCCAAAAGGATCATTTAACCATTACATAGCCAATTGTAGAAATCGTTACAACAAATTATATAACCGATTGCAAAATAATCTTTTGACCCTCAAAATTAAACGTTTTAACAAAACGGGCCGTGGATATCTCCAGCTGTTCGTTCCTCTTAAGTCTGATCTCCGCTACTTCAGATTGACTTGTTGTTATCACTGGGACTCGGCTGCCTTCATATATGTTCTGTTGTTTGTGGCTAAGGCGGATACAAAATTAGGCAGCAATCAAAGAGATCCAGATTTTCTGCCAAGAATCGCGGTGCTGGCACTGGTGTGAGATCTGATCTGCACTAAAAATCAGCAGTCAAGGTAAGCATTTAACTATTAAATAACATAGGCGGTAATGATGAGTTACAAAAGTAATTCTAAGTAGAAAATCACATAATAAATAGTTAATAAATGCTAAGTTAAGTTAAAATATGTAAAATATGAAGTTAATGCAAAATGTGTCATCGTTCTCACACTAGTGCAGGATGAGGGCACATAAGATAGGTAAAACAGGGTAAATGATTATGATTTGGAAAGGGAAAAATGGTCAAAAAATGTGCAAATTAGAGGACCAACAAAAGGAAGGGGAGTTTGACCCAAACCGGAACATAGGTAGGAACATCACACTCTGGGTTGAAACTGGGGCTCCATCGATCAAGATACAACCGTTTGGCTCCCATAAAATAAGGGCCACTTCAGAACACCAGGTCTCTGTCCAATCTATTTTGGAAAAAGAAAGTATAGAAGCATTTTCCACAAAGGTAGATATAAACTCACCTTGTATGAGAGGCTTCCAATTCTTATCCAGCCAAGTGCACATAGAATGGGGCGAGCTCCATAGCTATATCGATCAAGATACAACCCTTGGGCTTCTATAAAATAAGGGCCACTTCAGAACACTAGGTCTTTGTCTAGTCTATTTTCGAAAAATAAAGTATAGAAGACTTTTCCACAAAAGGTAGAAATAACCTCACCTTGTATGAGAGGCTTCCAGTTCTTATCCAGCCAAGTGTGCACATAACGGGTTGAGGGTCATAGACCCATGAACTTCCCAATAAGGCCATGATCTGTGAGATGCAAAGCTCTAGATCGGTCTTGCAGGGCACTAATAGTAATCTTTGGAATAAATTTTTCTTTTTTAACGAACCGGGAGGGTCCATTCCTCTGGAACCTTGGAGTAGCTGCCACCAGAGAGTTGAAAGCAGTAATATCAACATCTAGGGCTTCTTTTTGGGCCATCGCGACCATTGGGTTGTCAGGCCAAAGCCCAGGAGGGGACTATAGAAGGAAAATATTAAACGTGAAGGAGGGGAGAGGAGACGCAAGGGGGGATGAGGAAGGGAAGAGAAGCTTCATCAGGTGGCCAAGCCGCGAGGGAGGCTCGCAGCGCAGAGCACTGTTGTGGCTAGGTCAAACATCGTTTTCACATTTAGGCTCAGACATATTAACTCCCTATCATGTGATATTAAATATTCCTATCCTTTAACCTAATTCTACAATCTAATTCATCTATGTGTAACGTACAAACATGAAAATATTTGTAAAGACTCACCAAAGTGAATGCATAGGTTCTTACCTCTTGTCTTACTACCTTCACTCCTCCTTGTCTTAAATGTTTTCTTTGAAAGATTTAAATACAACCATATAAAAACTCATGCAAGAAGTGTTATTTCACACTTTACATCTCTGTGACAATAGTTTCAAAAATGTTGAGAAATTTTTTTTCACAAGTTTTGAACATTAATTATCAATATGGGGGCTTAAGCTTATGAGATGTTGTTCACTGTTTGTGCACGCTGACAATTTCCTATTAGAAAAATACTAATTTTCCAAGAATATATATTCTATTTTAATTATATTCTACATAAACATAAATTCTAATTTAATGCTACAATAAAAAAAATAAAAATAAATAAAAATAAAAAAATGCTAATCTTTCAACCAAGTTTTATTGTAGCTTGGTTGGTAGAAATTTCGGTCATGGGGTTTTATCTCATTTTATGATGAGATAAATCTTGTGACAATACTCTATTAACTAATTCAACAAAAGATTAGAAGAATCTACCTAAGTGATCATAAGAAAAAGGGAATGAAACCTAGAAATAAACTTAATATAATTAATCCTCGTAAGACAAGATGGACTCCGAGATCAAATAATCCTTATAATTAGTAATTGTACACACAAAGGTCACACAAATTCTCTTGTAATAAATTTTTTATTTGTTGTCACAGTGACTTCATTCCTATCATATATGGATAGATCTGTTGAGGTAGCACTTTAAGATGGATTTATGTTATGCTATAAAACACTCCATACAGAAAGACTTGAAATCCATTTTTCCAAGAAATAAAACACAACTGACTAATTAAAATTCCTCAGTTGAATTAACATCTACACCTTGCAAAAATAAATAATAAATAAAGTAAACACATAAATAACAAGACAATTATTAGAAACACATATGAATTTGGAAATTATTTACAAAACTAACTATTATGCAATGCATACCCAAGTGAGGGGTCCCTCTCGGTTGGAAATACGCTACAACAAAACCAAAACAATTAACTCACAAAACACAACAATAAAGTTCTCATATTATCATCATATACAATAATTACAAAGAGTTCAATTATGCTACACTCTTATGCTTCACTATTCTAATCCTCTTGTTGACATCTGAGTTATGATCCCCTTTTTTAGATGGAAATGATGACATATACATAACTATTTACAAAGGGAAGAGGTGTTATATGAGATAACATGAGATCCCTCAACATTTCGATATGAAATTGTTTATAATTATCATTTGCTTATTTAAGATAAATGATATACATGTTGTCGCTGGTTCTACCACCAAAGTAGGGAGAGTCAATTATGAATTTAACGATGTGGAACATGAAATTCATTTTTTTAGCCAATTATCATGTTCAAATTCTCTTGCTATAGCTATTTTTGACTGAAACATTGGTCAAGAGCTTATGATTTCCATGATGGAGTTGGGGCTTGTTTAATAGATAAAAAACCATCTCGATGCCCTATGGAACAAAACCCATGTGACTAAGTTTATTCTAAAACAATGCACATATGCCAATGAATGATATGTTACTGGATCTACATTTTATAATTACAAGAACAAATTATGGAAACATTATCAAATAGAAGCATATCGACAACATTTTACCTTATATAGCTTTTTGGATGATTGGATGTCAAAATGATGAGTGATATAGTGATAAGGATAGTGAAATGGTGAATCATAAGGAATAAAGGGGAAAAAAGAGATGTATTAATAGTGTAAAAATATGCCAAACTTGGAGCCCAACAATGGTGGTAATGGAATTAGATAGAGGGGAAGTGGTATTTTTGTTCTAATTAAGCCTAAAATGAGATACATTAAAGAAATATTTGGATATGGTGAGACTCTTTTGGAAAACTGGGTCCATTTTAGCATTGATTTGCAAGAGGTTATTCTGTAATCGTTACTTTGGTTGTTGTTGAGGGCCATTCCACTTAGTTTCAAAGAGGAAAACCTATGCCGTCTAAGGTATTTTTTGATGATAATATGCTTGAGTTGGAGATAAATGACAATTTTATCGATTAACAGAGACATCATGTACCTTTGGTGGAGTAAGAATAACATCCCCAACAATTTGGTTAGTGAGAACATGATTATTTCTCATATTAACATCCTCGTCATAGAGATGGGAGGAATTCATTCAAAATTTGAAATTCTTGGTACAATGGTATAAACTCTTACAAGCCTTTATAGAAGAGTGTTTGCATTATGACAATGTGTTGTCCTTTATGGAAACCTACTTGATTTGTTGTCCTTGATGACAACCTACTTGATGAAAATGTCAACATATTGATAACAGGATAAGTCTACAGGCTAGTTCACATGTGACAGAGGGAAGAAACAAAGACATAGCAATTTAGGGACAAAAGAATGATGAAGGTGATATGTTGAAGAAATACACGCGGAGTCTATGAATAAAAACCGCGTACACACACAGGTATGGAGAAAAGGAAGTATGTATAGTTTCCGCACTATGGTATCCTAAATAAAAGGGTCTTTACCATGGTATTAGATCGTAGTAATGAGCATGTCAACATATATTTGTTCCTATCTAGGAATACCATCAGCCCTATTATGGATTTGACCTGTGGTATTAGCTAAGGCATAAGCTATATAAGGAGATGAATATAAAAGTGTTTAGTGTGCATGTGATGGGTTATTAATGAACTATTTGATATGACATATGTGTGTACCCGGGAGTATGATTATGGATCAGATCCAATAGATCTGAAATTAATATATATTGATAATATTCTTAATGGATAATTTGATTTGTGATGATAATGTTTTGATGTGTGTTTATTACCTTATATGCCGAGATATGGGTTTTTCTGAAGGTGTAATGTGTAGCGAAGGTAACAGTCAATAATTTCATATATGTATGCTGGTTTGATAACTGAAAGGCACATGTAAATGCGAGTCTCATTCTGGTAAGTCGCGTGTTGATTTTTCAGTTTGGACATATCTGTATGTGGGTTTGATTACTGAAAAGTGCATATAGATGCAAAAGTGTTTTGTGGGAAGCACGTATATAATCTAGGGTTTTTTTTACTATGATTTCAGATCAATGTAATCAGTCTTTTCGAGTTTGTTGTTGTCTATCAATGAATTCCTACTTGATTTTTTGGGTTTAACTATGATGATTGAAGTTGAATATATGATGGATTGATATATTGAAGAGTGATGATGTTGTTAGTTGTATGTGATTGAAGATCTGTGATGGTTCTCTGATTATTTCAGAATGATTCAGTGGTTCAATATGTAACTCAATGCTTATTTCAGAATGAAAGAGATTTAATTTCAAGGTTCGCTGTTTTGAGATCTGTACACAGAGATGATTCAAGGAAGTCGCGTATACACGTAGATATGTTAAAGAATAGTAGCATATATATTCTGACATTTTGTTGATCAAGGTTTTAAATTGGTTTAGAGAGTTGATGCAGTGTTTGGGTTCAATGTTATTTTGAGCTTAAATGATGGTAGTGGGTCTAGTCTGAAAATTTGATGAAAAGTGGCCTACAAGTTGTGATGTTTTGAATCAAGTGGATCTAGCGTGAAAATTTATGAAACGTGGTCCACGAAAGTGTTGAGCATTGGAGCCTTCAGTAAGGGAGTCAAAGCTTCCTTCCACTAGTAGCTGGTAAATCAGATAAGGGGGTGGAATCTCTCTTCCGGTGGGTGCCAGTAAACGAGATTAGGGGGTTGGAGCTCCCTTCAAGTGGGTACTAGAGAATGCAAGAAGGTTGTAGCCTTTTGCAGGTGGGTGCCTATGTCCTGGTATGAGTCTGCGCTAGTACAAGAATGTAAGAAGTGTTTATTTATAATAAAAATAAGACAAAGACGAAAACAATGGTGGTTTTCTACCACATTGGTTTTCCACCTAAAAATCCGGGTTTTCATGTGTGTTTCTTATGTTTGATGGTTTATTTTTTTCTTACTGCACATGGTAAATGTTTAATTAATGCTTAATAAGGAATTTATATACTGGTTCAAGTTAAACATACGATGAATTAACTGAAAATTAAGATAAATAGATATACGCTAGTTGTCTGCATAATAGTCGCGTACATACATTTGAATAAGAAAGGAAAAAATTGAGTGAGTTTTTAAATACTGATTCACCCCCCTTTTAGTATTTTTCCCAACAAAGAGTGTATTTTGAACCAATTCCAACTACTAGGATTAATTATGGTTGGTTTGATGATTGGTCTTGACAACATTTGAATAAGTGATTGAAGATATCATATAGATGTGTACCATAAATTATATACTTGCAATTCTCCTCTTTACTTTTGTTGATTTACTAATTCGCTTTTTTCGTAGTTGATGTTGCATTGTTTGCTAAATATTCTTGTTGGCATGTGAGGCAATGTTTGATTGAAGTCCTTGTACGTGAACCTGATTCGCCATTTTGATTCCTCATCTTGTATTTAAATGGGAATGTTGTTAAATTTTTTGCAATGTATAAACCCAATTTGACATTTTTGAGAACCCACTAATGGTTTTGATTGATTGATAGAGATTGATAGTGTTGTTCGATATTGGGATGGTGAGGGGAAGCTGAAAAATCAATGAGAAAAGGCTTAGTCATTTCTCATATCATTGACAAACGAAGAATTTATTTTGGTACTCACTAAGAAACTAATAGGTATTTTTAGTAAAGAAAGCTAAGTTTATTTGATTTTTTATTTGGTTCTGGAAACACTGCTTCTCGAGGAGAGCAAGGGACCTATACCATTTTTTGGTCTGAGCTTGGAGGGTGTGGTGCCGTAAGGCTGCTCTATTTATAACTATTTACCCACCCACCCCAATCCCCGGGGAAGGAAATTTCGATGGAACCTGCTACATGAAAAATGAGAAATACATGAAAAACGTGATTAGTTTTGTAATTAGCCATGATTTATGTTCTTGTTGCATGACTTGGGAGCTCTATGTTTGTAGTTTCCATGATTCAGATTGCTTGGTCGATAGAACGAATTATGATTGATAATTCTGTAATTAGCCATGATTGATGTTCTTGTTGCATGACTTGGGAGCTCTATGTTTGTATTTTCCATGATTCAAATTGCTTGGTTGATAGAACTATGATTTTTGAGACTATCTTAACATTTATTTTTTGGAAAATAGTTGTAACCATTTTTTCATAAGCTCTTGTCCCTCTCCCTTTGTGTGTTGAAATTTTTAGGAAGTTCAACTTCTAAATAACTATCTATTGTAAGTCATATTCCATGAATGTGCTTCACTATGTTCGATAGAGGATCACATGGAATTATTTTGGAGGTCAGTATTATGTTATGCCTTGTCATGGTCAAGTAGTTTTGATATCATTGCTCCTAGCCTATTTCTCTTCAAGGGGATATGATGGGAAATTTTATATTCTATAGATTTTGCAAGACATATTGTAGTGATGAGCTTCTATATAGGAAATTATCACTATAGGGAAGTGTTGAGAAAATACCACTTTCATATATTCTCCAAGTTGTGTTTAAGGAATGACGTGAAAATATTTAATGCAAGCCAAAATTGATAGTTTTTTGTACCTTTGGGATAGATACACTTATTATTAACCACTTTGGTTGTTATTTTGGTTATCATGGTCCCATGATTTTTGGATTTTAGGGTTAAACCTAAAACCTATTTATAGGTAGGGATATAGCCTCTTTCAACATATACAATATGTACTTTGCATACACATAATGCTTTGTGCTTTTTGGAATCTTATTAAGAATATGTACTTCAATGTTTAAATGTTTTTTTGAACACTATCATTCTACTTAATTACCATAGGATCATTTTTAAACCTTGAGCAATAATGGATATGATGCTTATATGACTATCTTGAAAAGTGATGATGGATGTGACATTTACATAACAATTCAAAGTCATAAGCACTCAATATCTTTAATATGAGAATGAAAGTGATGCTTATATATCAACTCCGAGTTAGAAGTAATCAAAGTTTAATGATTAATAAACAAAGTGTATACTCATGGGTTAAGGCAACAAATTAAAAAGACACAAATAATTTAATTAAAATACAATAAAATATATGAGATTATATACACTCTTTAATAAGAAGTTATAAAAATATGAAGAAAACACATTGATGTGGTAGTAAGTTTTCAATCATTTGATCAGTTTTTGATGGTGTCATCAACAATCAACCTGACAATGAACTAAATAATTAAGAAGTTGAACATGAGGAAAAAAAGGTAAATAAAAATATAGTGAAGAGTTGATAGTAGACAATCCAATGGTTGGATGAACTTCATGGATAAGTAAGTCACACAAGTTTTTTTCATCCTTTGTACTGTTGAATTTCACAAATAATTAGAGGTTGGTGGAAAATATATAAGTTCCAAATGTTTGTTAAAGTGGTAGGATGTTTTGATTGAGGAAATCAAAGTATTAAGTAAAAATGACACAAGAAGTAAATATTTTGAAAGGGGGGAAGTTGACTCTTATAAACTGGTCTTCATCCAGAAATATAGAGCAAATGCTTTTATGCAGAAGTACAAGGCTTGGTTATATCTAAAAGGATTTTATAAACTCCAAAACATTTGTTACAACAAAACATCATCCCATATTTCAAATATGACATTTTTTGTTTTTTCAAAGGAAAAAGTCATAATTTTATTAATGAAAACAAAATTACATGTTATAGGTGCTGGTAATTTTCAATCAAGAGAGGCTATGAAATTGCAAATAAGAACCTATAATACATAGGGAGAAAATTAAGATTTTATCCCTTTCTTCTTTTCAACCTTACGCCAAGCACCTTGTGTTGGCGTGGCGGAGATAAGGGCGATCTAGGTTTATTCTGTGATTGCTCCATTGTCCTTATCTGAATCTGAGGTGTTTGAGTTGTGTTGTCTTTTATTTCCTCCATTGTCTGGTGGCCCAGGGTCCTTTATCGGTTGAATCGTGGAGGTAAGGTCAAATGTGTCTTGCATCTCTTGTTCGAAAATATGACATTGATTAAATTGTTATTGGCATAATATATATATATATATATATTAAGTATTCAAAGGTAAGCCAAAAGATAAACTTGTATGCCAAGATAAAAATTCATTTGACGGCTCAAATAAATGACTTAAAGTATTGGTATCAAATGTTTGGTGGACTAATGCTATAGTAAAGGGATTTAAAAGGATTTAGGCATATCATTGCATCTACCTTAAGTTGTGTAAAGAACATGTGATTATTCTCTTGTAATTAATAACACCATAGGAAACATTGAGTCTACAAATATTCATGATCCAACTCTAGAACATTTGCAAGTCTAAACTCCAATACTAAACTCTTATGATCGATGACATCAAGTATAGTATCATAGAAGTCCTTTGGAAGACAAGTGTCTCACTTCTATCAACCAAGCACTATAGAAAACTCATCTCCCATTTATATAAGTTTGTAATTTTCATGATTTGATTATATTTGAAGGATAACAAGATTGAAAATGTATCACATAAGTTTTAAAATTGATACAAGTCTCAAGGATTATCTTGTTTGGTAAATGTTCTTATGAAAATTTTCCCAAAAGTCCTGGGATCAAATCCCATTGAGTCCCTTGGGGTTACAAACCAATATTTTTGTTAACAATTACTACTACCCTCCATCTAGAAAAAGTGAGGAAGAGTGAACACATCTCGAAGGGGCATGCAAGGTTGATCCAGGTGGAATAATCAGGTACAGGTACAAGAGGCTTGAGTACAAGGCTCAAAAATCAAAGTGTTCAAAATATTCTCGAACTAGGTTCATGTTGTATATCTCGTCTTTCTGAATCCAATGGCACAGACGGCACTCAATTCCGAGTCCGTATGAAGAAGTTATAAGCGGTCAAAGTTCCAGGTTGACTTGGTGACTGGACAGCCTTAAGGAAGGCACAAATTAGACTTTTACCGGCCACCGGATTCCGGCAAGCTCAGGCCAGATTCCGGGCGAAATTGTGGCCTGTTTAAAATGACCCCTACGGTCCAGAACCGAATTCTCAAAAATACCCAATTTGTTTTAATAACAAAAATTTATTTAAAAAAAGGGGGGGTGGGGGCCGTGACCCCCGCCACCCCCATCGGCACTACCGTATGGCACCATATATAAATGTGGGCCGGCAGGGATCGAACCTGCCCGGCCTCAAAGGCAGGCCCGCTCCACGGGCGGCCCAACTCATTAAAAAGAAAACATAATATATGCATATATGGGTGGGGTGGGGCTGGGCTGTCAACTCCGTCGCCCCAACCCACTCCTAACACCACACTACACGGAGCCGACAAGGGGCTGTGGGGCGGGCCGCCCAATGCGGGCCTGACCCCCATAACTTGGTTTAAAACAAATGCCAGTTTAAAAAATAGCGCAGAATTTTGGGAGGCGGGATTTGAACCCTCGACCTCCGTTTAACCATTTTCCCCTTTTTACCATTGTGCCAAACAGATACATTGTTAATTCTGCCCACGAGTTGTTATTTAAACTCAGATTTTTACAGTGCGCCCAGGCCAAGGAGGACGAAGATGGAGCACGATTTTTCTGAGTTTTAATGCTAGTTTGCAGCCAAGCCTAGGCACGGAATCCGAGGAGATGCACGGATTTCCAGATTTATTATTATTTTTATTGCAGGTGCATGTGGAAGCATGAGCTAGAAAAGAGGCAGGCAGAACCTTGATTGAGGCCAATTTTCAAGAGGGGCGAAATTTTGACTTTGTCCAAATGGGACAAATTTTATGTCATTTCAGTACTACTCAGCGCCACGATTCTGATGGCGTGCTCAGTTTCTTCATCTGAGTTTTCGATTTTTCAGCCACTTTTGGAAGTGGACTATGCCGGTGTCAGATTTTTGCATGTGAGCAGTCGTTTTCACCTTTCTCGACACCACAAGATTGATGGTGTTTTCAGATTCAGCCGCAAAGCAGCTCAGCCTTCAGCAAATGGCAGCATGAGGTATATGATGTGGATTCCATGTACTTCTTCATTTATTTCTCTTTGAGATGCATTATGTCTTGCAGATCCCGGTTGATACATGATTCGTGGGATCTTGCTTTGTGTTGTTATTGATGTACTTTCAGCTATGGATTTGTGTCATGTATGAGCCCCTTTTATGCCACATTGGCGGGATGCTCTTATTTTCTATGTGTATTGTTGAGATCCCTTGTTTGCCGGGATTGGCGAGATACTCTTATTTGCTACATGTCAGTTATGGTCATACTGATAGGAGTCTTTCTTTATGTATGAGAGTTCTGCAGTGGAACATCTCTTAAAGAAGTCAAGCCACTCCTGCGTGAGGGCAATTTTTCCTTGTATGTCATAGGGAAACATATCCATGTACATCTTCTTCTCACAACACATAATGCAGCGGCCTACACCATCTTGACACCGAGGCCCGG
Source organism: Pinus albicaulis (assembly GCA_034641835.2). Classification (NCBI taxonomy): domain Eukaryota; kingdom Viridiplantae; phylum Streptophyta; class Pinopsida; order Pinales; family Pinaceae; genus Pinus; species Pinus albicaulis. The sequence continues at coordinate 31,076,711 of CM076581.1, forward strand.
AGATGTAGTCCCTCCTGGACGAACTCCATCATCAAACGACGTGTTCTTATGATTGTTGATCTTGTTCATTTATGTTCCTCTTATTTACAGCTATAGTTGTTCATTTAAGTTCTTTAACGTCTTTAATTAAATGCAATTCTATTTATCAGCCGAATTAAAAGGTCTTGGTTAAGGGTATCAAGATTTTACCCTGGATCAAAGGTACTTGAGTTTTCATTTGGAACACATAACATGTGGTAAAGTAATGGACTATATTTGTTTGAAAAATAAGTATTTAATTTATACCTTTGAAAAGATTTTTGAGGTTCTAAAAACAATGAGTTATATCAACCCTAACTATTCCCTTAGAGAATATTATTTTTAATTATTTCAAAAAGATCAAAAAATTTGAAAGTTATTTTTATTTTGAATGAATTAAAAAACATTTTCAAAATAATAGAAATGGTTTCTTTGGTGATTGATTCACAATTGCAAAGAAAAAAAGTAAAGACACTAAGATAAGATGTAGAGTTTCTTGTTAGCGTACACAATACTTCGATAGAATTATGATGATGTCACGATTTAACAATAGAAATAAAAAATAATTGAATACAAATAAAACTATCTTCTTCAATTATCTTTAAAATGTTCAAGAATAAAAGAAAAAACAAAGAAATGAGAACCACAATTCAAAGAGTGTAAACAACAAATTAAGGGATTATGATTTATAAAGATGAATAGAGTTGGTAAAGAATAATAACAAAGAATTACCACCAACAATTTCCCAAATTTCCTTGAAAAAATCATAAAGGAAACCAGCTTGGACCAAAACTCAATTGAGGTTATTAACGGTTCTTGAGATGTTTTTTTTTAGTTCTTTTGGTGCAGTGGTTAGTGAATGAAAAAAAATTGTTGATTGGTTGGGATCGATGATTAATTACCATGCATCTCATCCTTATGAAATTGATTCAAGCCTAGTGTGATTGTTTAATATTCAAAGATTCATTTTGGTGCCAACCTATTAGTGATTGAAACGTGGAAGTGGCATTTAGAACAAATTCAATGCAATATTTTGGTTCTACAATATAAGTAAATCTCTATTACAAGTAAAATTATTGTGGTTTCATCCATCCTTCAAACCTTCCACATCTATTATGTCTCTTGCTAGCTCAAAATCAAGGTGTAGTTCAACAAGTTGGAGTAGATCCAAGGTTTTTCTTTGGTCGAAATACAATGGTGAAATAGGATTGTCTATGATTCCTTAGTAAGTTGCATAATGTGATTTTAGCCTTATTTTTTTTGTGGCACAAGTTTTTATTTTGGCCAAGAAATCAACTGATAAATGTATTTAAGGCACTATTCCATGGAAAACCATTTTGCATTACCATTTCAAGTATGCCCTGTTAATTTTTTCAAATAGGGTCAAATTCCACTTTGGATAGTTCAGTTGGTCAAGATTATAATTGCATTAGATTCCTCTTTTCGAGAGGACCAAAATCGACCTATATATCACCCTAATCGGTTAAGCAGAAGTTAAATTATGAATTATTTTATTTATTAAAATGAAATGGAATGGGTTGGCATAAGGAATGTGGATTTAGTCAAAGCCCCAAGTTGTCCCTCAAAAAAGCTATAAATAGAAGTGACCTAAATCTCATTCCTACACATGCACTCATAATATTTTTCTTCTTGCACTCTTTTTCTTGGTTCGTATTTTCTGTTTTGGTTCGCACAAGTTCAACGAAAGAAGCTCGTGCAGGGTACAGAATCACATACGAGAGGCTCGATTTGAACTAGGGTTTCTGGGCCATAGCCGCTAGCATATAACTACAAAAACCGAGCTCTAGCCATGGGCACAACATGGCAAGGTAGCGGTCGGGGTGCTATAGCCATAGGCACAACATGGAAAGGTTGCGGCTAAGGTTCTAGGGTTAGATCAGGTTGATCTAGGGCAGAGCCACAGACACAGAGTGTCCTGCTAGTGGAAAGGGAGATATATTCGTGGGAACAATGTCTTGTGGGTGTGGATAAGGGTTATTTTGAGAAGATTTGAGTTATATCAATATTTTTTTCCTATGCTACATATGTATTGGGCTCATTGTACTCTCTGTTGAATTTTTTTTATGACGATCTACTGAAGAAGAAGATTTGAAAGGGTTTCCCCCTTGTGGGTTTTTTCCCTGGTATTGGAACAATTTTCTGTCTCTTATGGTTGTGGTGTTGTCTTCTTTATCACTTCATATATTTTTCTATCTTTAGTTACAATTTATTATTGATTACACAACTAATAATTGGATGCAGTGTTTATGAAAAAGTAATTTGGGCTAAAGTAATTGACACAACATAAAACAATATGAAAATTTAACATGGTATCAAAGCTAAGGCGAAGGTCAAGCCCAAAAGAAGACAAGTAGTGAATCCCTCATTATCAGAAATCAAATCTACTTGCCAAAGTCATGACGTCTCCCTCTACCTTCAAGGAGCATAAAAATTTGGGTTATGCATCAAAATTTGCTGCATGGAAAGTCAGGTTAGAGATCATATCTGACAACAATGATGTGCTAGAATAAATTCAAGGAATGATGCCTAAGCCTCCAGAAAATGCCTCTACCTCTCTTAAGAAAAGGTACAAGAAAGGTGAGTCCAAAGAAAAACAAATTATAGCCGATGGTTTACAAGATCATTTACTTGCATATGTTGGGAATTTAATAAAATCTAAATACATATATGACAAGATATATGACATGTATGAAATCAACAATCTGAATGAGATCATCACCCTGAAAGATCAACTCAAGGAATGAAGATGAAAAAAGTTGAAATTGTTGAGTCATACCTTATGAGGATATCTCATCTTAGAGATCAATTGTGGAGGGTTGGGGAGAATGTGCATGATAAAGAGTTGGGTTTCATGACTCTTAGAGGTATCCCTCTTGTTTGGGAAACCTTCATTACTACAATCAACAACAACAACTTTCTCCCATCATTTAATTAAATTGTTGGAAAGCTTATTCAAGAAGAATCAATAATGATAGCAAGAAAGAGAATTCAAAAGCATGAAGAGGGAGATCCTGCTGCATATATCGCCCATTAAAAAAGGATAATATTCTAGAAAACCTCCTTCTCAAAACTAAAAAGGAAGGAATGATAGATCACTATCCCATATTGAACGTTATAAATGCCACAAGAAATGTCATTATGGACATGATTGTCCTGAGAAGAGAAAGAGGTCATGATAAAACACTAGAAGCAACAATAATGATAAAAGAAGAAGAGACAATCAATGTAACAACCGTGACATAATATATGAAAGGAGAAGGCATTATTAAAGCTAGCGTGAAGAAGAAAAACCTCCTCAAAATAAGTGAAGGGCTCCCAAGTATGAATGTAATGCTATGAATAAATTTGAATATATTCTCATTTTTGCGCTTACTAGTTCTTCTCCACTGAACTCGTGGGATAGTTGGTTGGTTGACCGTGGGGCCACTCATCACTTCTATGGATACAAGGAAGTCCTCTCTAATATGGCAGAAAGGGAGACTAAACTTAATATTATTCTTGGAGATAACTCCACTCGACCATAAAAGGATTTGGATTTGTTAAATTTCAGTTGAATTCTGGGGAATCAATATTACTGCATGATGTTATGTATGTGCCATGTCTAATGAAGAATTTTATTTCTATATCCACATTAGAATATAAATGGACGGGGGTTTCCTTCATCAATGTAAAGTTCTTGACTTGGTCTGCTGATTCACATATGAAAAATGCATTCACATTGGGTCTGATATCTGAAAGAATCTATAAAGTCACAGGAAGGCCACTTCTAGAATTGGTTCATAACACAAATCATCTAAGTGAATTGTGGCACCGTAGGCTGGCTCATCTACACCATGATGATATTCCAAAATTGAAGAAACTGGTCTCAAGTATTCCCGATGTTCAAGCTCATCATGATGGAGTTTGTCAAAGTTGCGTGAGTGGAAAGAAAACAAGGGGACCATTCCCTTCCAATAAGAACAAAACAACTGACATCCTCCATCTCATTCAGTAAGATATATGTGGTCTGATACCCATGCATTATATTGGTGGTCATCTCTACTACATCACCTTCATTGAAGACTACTCAATAAAGACATAGATATATTGCCTTAAGCACAAGGATGAAGCCTTTGAAAAATTCCAGGAATTCAAAGCTTTGATCGAAAATCAATCAGGGAAAAGAATCAAAGTATTCAGATCCGATACTGGAGGGGAATACATGTCAAAAGAATTAATATAATTTTTCAAGAAAGAAGGGATGAAGGAGGAAAATATTGTTCCATATACACTTGAACAAAATGTCTTAGCTAAAAGGAATAATCGGTCTATACTGGAAGCTGCTCATGCCATGCTTCATGATCAAAAGGTACCAAAGTTTATGTGGGCTGAAACCACACATTTTGTTGTATATGTTCAAAATCGATTGCCTCGTCAAGCATTGAAAAGCAAGACGCCCGAAGAAATATTCAGAGGTAGTAAGCATGATATCAACCATCTTTGTATATTTGGATGCCCCGTATTCTTTCATGTGCCGAAGGACAAAAGAAACAAGCTAGAAGCTACAGGAAGAAAATCTATTTTTGTGGGTTATTGTGAAAACTCTAAGGCATAAAAAATATATATTCCTGGTCAAAGGAAGGTCAAAATTAGTAGGCACGTAACCTTCGATGAAAATGTATCTCTTGGTAAAGCAAGAGACCTTCCTCTGCCTCCTCCTCCCAAGGAAGAAGATGATGACATGGATATTCTAGATGGTCCTTCTATGATCGAGTCACATGATATGGATGTTCCCATGGAGTCTTTGGATCCCTTATATCCACCTCCCAGTGATCCTCCTACAAGGAAGAGACCAATTTGGCTTCGAAACACTCTACAAGATAATCAAAGAACTGTTCCCATTCATAGATCCTTCAGAGAAAGGAAGGAACCATGCAGGTATCATGGATATGTAGTTTCTATGAGCACTATGATTGAAGTTGAACTATCCTCATTCTAAGAAGTAGTCAAAGAATAAATTTGGAAGGATGTTATGGCCGAAGAATATGAATCTATTGTGAAAAACGATGTGTGGGATGTTGTGTTGAGATCGCATGGGAATTCTGTTGTGACTTCTAAATTCCTATTCAAGATCCGACATGGAATTGATGGCAACATTAAGAAAGAAAAAGCAAGGTTTGTAGCTTGAGGTTTCTCTCAGAAAGAGGGAGAATATTATGAAGACATATTTGCTCTAGTTGCTCGATACACTACCATCCGTTCGATAGTTTCCCTTGTTGCTAGTCAAGGATGGACCCTTCATTAGATGGATGTAAATACCGCTTTCCTTCATGGCATGTTACAGGAAGAAGTATATGTTGAACAACCACAGGGATTCGAAGTGGGGTATTGTAGAACACATGTTTGCAGGATGAAGACAACCTTGTATGTACTAAATCAAGCTCTCCAAGCTTGGTATGCACACATTGATAACTATTTAATGAAGTTGGGTTTCACAAGAAGCAATGATGATCCCAACCTATATTTTAATGGTTTCCAAGGTATGCCATTGATTCTGGTTCTATATGTTGATGATTTATTCTTAACAGGAAGTGAATCGTTGATGATCGAATGTAAGAGGAAGATAGCCTCTGAATTCGAGATGAAAGACTTGTTGAGCCTCAAAGATGTCCTTTCCTTTCACCAAATTTCACTCCATTCCATTTTTCATTTATTAGTTCTAGGCTTAAAAGATCAATAGGAATGATTAAAGTTACTTTAAGAATGCATGCAATGACTGACTTACTAAACTTTTGTGGTTTTGTTGTCATAGTGATTTTTGATCAGACCTAGCTACAGAATGCAGCCATTCTGTAGCTAGTTGCCTATTCCGCAGCCATCTTTATGTTAACACAGGTTACAGGTATCACTTAAAGGAAAAATGAATATGGTTGAATTCCAGAACTCACCTACATCATTCCTTTCCCTCTACGAAGTCTGATCAAAAATTTGCAAGTGGTTATGCACGTGGAGGAAGCCAAAACTAAGAAGTAGAATTCTACAAGGACAAGGACTCTACAGATGTCTTCAGCAAAGTACGAGTCCTTAATAGGAGTTCTAATTCGATTTTGATTGAAAAATACACCTATCCCTATTTCTTCTCAATGACAGTTATGTATTTTGTTTATAAAAATAACCCAGTGAACCGAGAGACAGTTAGCTAGTTGATGTTTTGTTGTTAAGTTGTCCAAGACTGTGATACTTTGTTTCTGAAGCGTTTTCCTTTAATGAAGGAGTAAAACTTTAATGCATGATTTGAAGCAATCTTGAGGAGATTCGTGTGCCAATCCGATGGTAGAGGGCCCCTACTATCCGAAAGGCTTTGTGCATATTTTCTAGATAAGTGACTTTAGCTCTGTTTCGTTCTTATTTTAGGTAGTTTTTTTGAGCTTCATGTTTTATGATTCACTTACATCGAATATTACAGTCAATCTTGTTCTTATGAACTATTCCAATATATCACTAACACGTGAATGAGATAGAGTTGTAATACTTCGGAAGTTAATTGCATTCTAGTTCAGTTCTGTTCATTGTATTTCAAGTTTTACTAGCTAGTTGTGTTCTAGTTCTGTTAAATTAGACTTAAAGGCCTTCATTATTTACAAAATTCTCTTGTTCTTAATCTCTTCCAACACATCATCATCATATGGACAAGAATTAGTTACATCATTTTGAGTTCTTGACTATTCTGCAATTTCTCATAATTTTACAAACATCCCTTTTCCAAAGCTATTCCAAGAGATCTCTAACCCTTGAATGAGGCTTAATAGTAACATTTTGGGTTGCAGAGTGGGTTAATTCTAGTGTCATAAGTTATGTTAGCATAGGATTCCTTACTAAATTGCAGATAATCTTTTCACAAAGTATTCCAACAAATTTCTAACCATGGATAAGATTTTCTCTGTGATATTGTAAGTTGTTGTTGTTTATTAAAGAGAACCTCATTACATCAAACTTATCCTTTTCTTAAGTTGTTCCAACATACCTCTAATGAAATGAATTGGACTGAGTTAATGTTATGAGTTACTTTCCTTATCAAGCTTTGCAATTTGAGAATTAGCATTTTCTGTTCTTAGGTGTCATACACAGCTTAGAGTAGATTATGTTCTGTTTTAGTGTGATCAGTAACTTCTCTTTGCCAACAATTTAGTTCTTTTCCTCTTAACACAAAAATACAAAACCAAAAACACTAAACACAACGAAGTAGGAAAAAGATACCTAGGCACATATAGTGCACTTCACTTCAACAGTTTACTAGCCCTGGTTGACAATTTATGACATCAATTTAGAAACACTAAGTTGAGCAGACATTTTGGCACTGTTGCCGGGGAAGTGTAACTAGGTAGCCTTGTTTCTTACCTCCCAAAAACAATGATATGCGTAGAGAAAGAGACTCAAGGGGTATATTTATAAGAAACAGAAGCTTGATTCCTAGAACACCACTTGTTCCACCAAGACCAAGAGGCAGCACACCTCCAACTCAAACCTACATTCCATCCTATACTGATCACAGAATTCTAGAAGGCTTAATATCATATATTCCATCAGAGGGACCTTCCACTTCATCCACTGAACCTGTTTTATAAGAAGATTCAAGGACCCCTGCTAGAGACATAAACTTTTCCACTTCCACAGAAGAATCAACTATGGCAAAAGAAGGGGGAGGAGGAGTCTTTAATGGAAAACACACATTATTTGGAGGGGGTAGAGGTAGAGGTAGAGGAGAAGGAGGTATAGGTGCTGAAGGAGAAGGAGGTAGAGGTGAAGAAGGAGGCAGAGGAAGAGGTAGAAGGAACAAGCTCTTGGGCTTCTCAGCAGATGAAGAAACCAATGCAACTATGAAAAACATTTCACCCTATCCTTCAAAATTTTATAATCATGCTAAGATCCTGAAACCCGATTTAATTTAAGTCCTATGTAGAACCTATGATTACTTACAAGATGCCCAAAAACTTAAAACTGTCTTCCAAATATTGAAAAGGAGCAGTATTAAAACAATAAGTGGAGTTTGACTACCAGCTTCATTAGGACATGGGAAATATTATGAAACAAGTATTTTCTAAAGAGATATTTGATTTAATGTATGCCAACTAAACCAAGTGATAGCTGTTAAAATGTTACAAAGAAGATATTTAAAATTCTAAGATTTATGAGAGGTTTAACTATAACATCAAAAGAGAAAAAATGGAAAGCTTAGACCAAGATTCTTTGAAAGCTCTCTTGTTGAAAACAATTAGGGATGAATGGCTAGATATCCTTAATATGATGGGAAAAGGAGACATATCTCAGCTCACATTACCCAAAATAGTTGAATTATGTATCAACCTTTCAAGAGGGAAATCTAAAACTCTAAAAGGACCAAGAGACCCTGCTCTTGCAAGGGAAAGTAAGTCTGCTTCTAGAACAGTAAGTAGGGCAGAAATAGGAAATATGCTTGATGAATTTAAATCTGACATTCTAGGGAGTCTTAGTGAACAAATAGACACCCTTAAGTTACAAAACAAGAAAAAGGCTGAATCAGATGCCTTAGAAATCTTTTGTCCCAAATGTAGAAAGAAGCATGCCTTGAGAGAGTGCCCTTTGGATGCAAAAGTAGTAGAGACTTGTGAAATTTGTTCAGAAAAACATGAGACCAAGAGTTGTCCTTCACTGCCTGGTCTTAAAGTTGTATTTCAAGAAGAAACCCCTACAAATTCCATAGAATCTCTTAATTTTGTCTCTAGAAGACCTTGGCAGGGACCTCAAGCACAAGGATTCAATAATCAAATGTATAATCAACCCCCACCAAATTGGAACTCTTGGCAGCCACCTTGGCCCCAATTCCAAAATCAATCTCAAACTTGGGCACAAGGAGCACAAAATCCCTATGGAAGATGCTCCCAGTATTATCAATATCCACCATATCCAAATTTCCCTCCTCAACAAAATCCTCAACAAAACCCTCAACAAAGTCCACAACATCAAAATCCACCACTTCCATTACCATTTTCAGTGCCAAATTCAAGTATTGGCCAACCCATACTCAACTCCTAGTCATTAAAAATGCCTGTAATTACATATATAATATAGGGATATGAAGGCATGTGCTTTCCAACAACATGATTACTCCTCTAGACCTTAGTGATGTTCAACTTAGGTCTGGAAGAATATTTGAAAAGAGGAAACCTTCTGTGATCATACAAGAACAAGACAACTCTGAGGAAGATTCTCAAGGTGTAAATAAAAGTCTTGAAGAGAAACAATATCTTTTTCAAGCCTCAAACATTGAAAAATCAAAACAAAAAGAATCAATAATTTCAACTCCTATATTAGAGCAGCCATCAACATCCACCTCTACACCTCCCTTTCCAGAAAGATTACAAATTGATAGGGGTGTAGAAAAACAAATTATGGTGCCTAATTATGATTTCCTATTTGTATTAAGATCCCATTATTACAAGCTATCAAGGAAATTCCAATTCTAGCAAAAAAAATAAAGGAGTTGAGCATGAAAAAAACAGGAAAAAGAATCAAAGAGACAAAGAAAATTCAACTGGCAGGAAAAATAGCAGATATCATGATGGGTAAGATTTCCATTCCAAAGTATCTAGACCCAGGAAATCCAGTTGTTAAAATACACATCAATGGAATTGAGATCCAAAACACACTTATTGATTTAGGAGCAGCAATCAATATCATGAGTAGACAAATCATGGATAAACTAAAACTTCCTAATCTTATTTTTACACCCACATTGTTACAATTGGCAGACAGATCTGTGATCAAACCTGATGGGGTAATAGAAGACATTCCAGTGTCCCTAGATTCTTGGGAGTATCCTATGGATTTTATGATCCTAACTCCTAAGAACAATCTAGGGGGGCATCTTGTTATATTAGGAAGACCTTGGTTAGCTACAGCTGATGCTTTCATTAGTTGTAGATCCGGTGATATGTACATCTCTGATGGTAGTTCAACCAATAAATTTACCTTGTATCCTCCAGCAAAAACAATTACAGAATTGGATGATACTCAATGGATAGAGGATGAAGAAGACTTACAACCTCTCTTCACAATTTCAGAAATTAGTGAAGATAGCCAGATTCTGAATACCTTGGAAAACTTTGAATCCTCTTCGGAATATAAGCATGAACAATTTCAAGAAGAATCCAACATTGAGTTTTTTTCATCAAGGTAGATGTCTCTCTATTCCATGGATAAATTTGGTAGCTCTACAATTAAGATATTTCCAGGCAAAACTTTAAATATAAACAAGAACCTAGAGAAATCTCAACAAGAAGAGCTAGTCAAGATATTACATAGACATTCTTCTGCATATGCATGGGAGTACACTGATATGAAAGGGATAAGCCCCAAGACTTGCACTCATCACATCTACATAGAGGAAAATTGTAAACCAATCGGACAACCTCAAAGACGGATGAATCCAAATCTTAGGGAGATTGTTAAAGAAATTGCGGTGTTAAATGTCAACTCATCCCCATCCCATTCAGATGATCCTGGGGTTTCTCCTTTGGTAATTGTGCCAAATAAAAATGATAAATGGAGGGTATGTATTGACTACGAGAATTAAACAAAGCTACTCTTAAATATGTTTTCCTTTTGCCTTTAATAGATCGGGTGTTGTTATTATTTGGAAAAAAGTACTTCTCATTTTTAGATGGGTTTAGTGGTTATAATGAATTCAGTAACCAAGAGTCAAGACAAAACCACATTTTACCTATATCCTTGGGGTACCTATGCTTACCGAGTATTGCCATTTGGACAGGCTATCCACACCACCAGCATTTCAATGGTTCGTACGATTACTAGAGAATCTTCCAGATCACATTACATGACACATGATTGTGTAGAGGTATATATGGATGATTTCACAGTTTATGGAAACACATTTGAAGAAGCCTTAGCAAACTTGGAAAAAGTTTTAAAGAGATGTAAAGAAGCAAATCTTTCATTAAGTCATGAGAAGTGTTTTATGATGTTTTCTGAAGGAATTGTTTTAGGACATCACATTTCAGGGGATGGGATTAGAGTTGATGAGTCAAAAGTTGAAGTCATCTCTAACTTATCTATTCCAAGTTGTCAAAAAGATGCTAGGAGTTTTCTTGGATTTACAGGATATTATCGAAGGTTTATAGAAAACTTCACCAAGATAGCATCTCCACTTTTCAAATTACTTACCAAGGACTGTGAATTCAAGTGGAATCCTGATTGCCAGTTAGCCTTTGAGACCTTGAAAACAAAAATCTCTGAAGCACCTATTTTAAGGGGACCTAACTGGAAGTTACCTTTTCATATTTCAACAGATGCCTCAGATACAGCTTTAGGAGCAGTATTGGGAAAAAAAGACCTGATTCCTTATGCCATCTACTATACAAGTAAAAATTTGACTCCTTCAGAGTTAAATTATACTGTAACTGAAAAAGAGTTCTTAGCTGTTGTTCATGCCATAAATAAATTCAGACACTATATAACAGGCTATGAAACTTTTTTTCACACAAATCACTCTGCAATTAAATATCTAATGAACAAATCAATTACTAATGGCAGAGTCATAAGATTGTAATTGCTTTTACAGGAATTCAACATCACCATTCTAGATAGGCCTGGGAAACAAAATACAGTAGCTGATTTCCTATCTAGACTCCAAAACATTAAAGACAATACTCCAGTTGAAGATCAATTCCCTGATGAATATCTTTTTGCAATTTCTACTCAAACTTCTTGGTTTGCTGACATTGCTAATTATCTAGTTTCAGGGAAATTTCCTTCAATAATGAATGCAAGAGACAAAATAAAGATCATTTATGATAGTGCAAAATATTCATGGGTTGCTAATGAGTTATACAAAACAGGTCCAGACTTTATCATTAGGAGATGTGTTCGAGAAGATGAGATGCCTGAGATTCTCAAGGCATGTCATGATGAACCTTGTGGTGGACACTTTGCTGATAAAAGGACAGCTTATAAGATCCTTCATTTGGGATATTATTGGCCATCCCTTTTTAAAGATGCTAAAGAGTATGTCAAAAGGTGTGACAGTTGCCAAAGGGTAGGGAAACCTTCTCCTTCAGGTGAGATGCCATTGCAGCCTCAGGTACATATTGAACCTTTTGAGAAATGGGATTTAGATTTTGTAGGACCTATTAGTCCTCCATCAAGACAAAAGAAATATATATTAGTTTTCACTGATTATGTTACCAAATGGGTAGAGGCCAAGCCATTACTTTCTGCTACTGAAGCATTTGTAGTTAATTTTCTTTTTGAGGATATTTTTACTCATTTTGGTGTCCCAAGAGAAATTGTTACAGATCAAGGAGCTCAATTCACATCAAAGCTAGTGGAACAAATGGTGGAGAGGTACAAAATCAGACATAGAAAATCTACTACCTATCATCCACAAGCAAATGGCCAAGTGGAATCTACTAATAAGGTCATTGAGGGGATCCTAACAAAGACTGTTCATTTACATAGAAGAGATTGGGCAGACAGGCTTCCTGAAGCCTTGTGGGCCTATAGAACTACATGGAGAAGCACAAGAGGTCATACTCCTTATGAACTTGTTTATGGAAAACAAGTCTTGTTTCCCATAGAGTTTCAGATTCAAACTTTTAAAATGGCAGTTCAGCTAGGACTTGATCTAACAGAGGCACAAAAGCACAAATTGGAGCAGATTGATGAATTGGATGAGATCAGACAAGATGCAGTCCAGAAAACAAGTATAGTCCAACAACAAAGGACTAGATGGCATGATAAGTACATTAAGGAAAATAAATTCAAAGAAGGTGACTGGGCCCTCTTGTTTGATTCAAATTTCAAAGATTTTCAAGGTAAATTCAAAACACATTGGCTTGGGCCATATGAAATTGTGAAATTTTTTGACAATGGAGCAATAAAAATCAGGACAATAGATGAAGATGAGGTCACTTTTCTTGTAAATGGTCATAGATTGAAGCTGTATCATAAGCCACTTTCAAGAGAAGAATTTGTCAAGAGATTCCAAGAGAACAGTGATGTGAAGTTAATGAAGAAGAATCCTTCTTCTTCATCAACTTAATTGTATTTTCTGAAGTCAGATGATAAAAAAATAAATAAATAAATAAAATAAAAAATAAAAAAATAAAGTATAAACATGAAAAATAATCATTGATTAGCATGTTTATACAGAAAAGATAAAGTGAAAATCATAATCTTTCTGACACTTTACCTTTTCAAAAATTGTTCTTTTCCTGCAAGCAACTATCATAAAATCATAAGTGCAGGTCCACTTTACATATCACATTCCACTTATGATCCATTTAACTTCATCATATCTCACTTCATTCATATTTCACTCACTCCATTCATCCATACTTCATTCACTCCATTTCATGGACCATCTCATTTTTATTTCAAATTTGATCTCTTTCTGCAATTGAGTATTACAAATCATAAGTTGCAGGCCACTTTTCATATTTCATTTCACTCTACATTTGTGATCTATTTCATTCCATCATATTCCACTTCATTCATGTTTCATTCCATTATAGTTCATGATCCATTTTTCATCTTATACTTCATTCCATCCATATTTCAAATCATTTCATTCCATGTTTCAAAGCTCTCACAGGTACATTCTGCAGCCAGACATTCTGCAGTCAACTATCCAGCAACCACGTGTTCAGTAGAAAATTGATCCTGCACACCTATGTCAACAAGAAAAATCAAAGGAATTATGAAGACTGAAAGATCAATGATTCTCAAAGAAAATACCAAGCATATTGAAAAAGCAAAAATCAAAAGAAGGGCCAACGTAAAATTGTGAAATTATTATGATAACAGATTATGAAAGTTATAGTATGGTTAAGTTATATGTATGTTTCATAAAGTTATTTTGATTATTCGTATTGATCAAGCCTATCAAGCATATCATAAAATTCATGGACAAATCCCTTCCATTCCGCCATATCAAATCATCATTTATTAAAAATTAACAGTTAGTACTTGAAGTGACCTATTAGGTCACGTCACTAACCCGAAGTATTCAGTGATGATTTTGAAATTCTCACGAGATTTTTCCGCGGTCTTTCACTCCATGACAGCTCTCAAACTCATTTATTCATGTAATTTACCCTCACCATATTTCACTCATTCCATAACCACTTCACATCATTTTTCCGTAGCCAATTCCTGTCTACAAAAACAGAGAAGTCATCTTTGGGGTGAAAACAACTCTCTACAGCCATTTTTACCTTGAATAGGAGAGCAGTAACGTAGCAGTAAATTGAAGATAGAGAAAAGAAGCCATGGGACTCATTGTAATGTCTGAACCAGTCGGAAACAAATACCTAGAGTGTTACCCACAGATTAGAGAGATGTTACAGCAGGTTGGGTGGCTACAGTTTTTGGAAAAGTTCAATGGATTCCATAAGGAGGTTACCAAGACATTTGCCCAGTCCTTCAACGGGTCAGAAGTTGAAATAGGTGATGTTAAGTTCATTATCACATAATCCTTCATTGCAGAAGCAGCAGAATTACCAAGGCAAGGTGAACGATGGTTCAAAAACAAAGAGTTCCACAATGAAGCATGGAGGCAGATGTTAAAAACACCAGGTATGGATATTTCAGTTTTTAAGAAGGGCATTCCTAGCTCAACATTGAAGAATAAATGGCGAAATATGTTGCTAATTCTGCAAAATTTTATAACTTGTGAGGGAAGGTTTGGTACCCTATATGTTTATCACATTCGAATTATGATGCATTTCTTAGATGAAGAAATCAATTTACCCTTTTTCTTACTCCATAGCCTAAAGAGAATGGCTTCTAATGTCCAAAAGAGGGTTCAATTCTTGGAAACCACCCTATATCACCATGGCCTAGTTAAAATCTTAATTGAGCATTATTTAAAAAAGGTGGGAGACAGTTGGGATGAGTTCCTCTTGAGGAATCATTTTGAAGAACCTAAAGAAACTCCATCTGAAGGAAAACTTGTAAGAAGAAGCAGGAGAAGAAAAATTTCCAAATCTGTTGAAATTAAAACTGGTAAATCCATACAAGAAGACAGTGAGGAGATTATCTCTGAAAAATTGGCTGAAATCAAGAAACAGCTTAAAAAGGAGAAGATAATAAGAAAGTATGCTAAGGAGAGAGGTGAAGGACCATCTAAACTAAGAAGAAGCCATAGGCTTAGAGGCATATTGAAGAAGACTGGAGTTAAGAAAACAGGAATCATAAACATTGAAGATGAAGAGACACCAACTGACAGATCTCCTGAGTACCAGTATGAAGAAGATATTGATGCAGGAACTCCGGAGGTAGACCCAGCCCAACAAAAAATCTATAATTATGTTGAGTCATTAGAAAAGAGAGCCTCAGAAAGCAGAGGAATAACTCCTAGCCCACAAGAATCTCCAATTAAAGTGCTGAGAAGAGATAAATATGAATTGGAAATACTTAATAGGCATATAAAAAATGAAAATGAAATTTTGAGGGAGCAAGTCAAGCTGAAAAGTGATATGAACACAACTCTTTCTTTGCAAATGGAAAAATTGTACAAGGCTAGTGAGAAGCTGAAGAAGAAAAACAAAAAGTTGAGCAGGGCACTTATAAATTTGAGGTTCAAATTGGTCATAAGGAAGCCTAGGATGCCATTGAACACCAAGCAAAGCAGAAAAAGGAAGTTAGATGTCCTAGCAGAAGTTTCAAAATACATGGATTGATTGCATGAGGACATGCAAAAGCTTTGCAGTGCGGGTATGTTGAGCCCCAAAGATGTCCTTTCCTTTCACCAAATTTCACTCCATTCCATTTGTCCTTTATTAGTTCTAGGCTTAAAAGATCAATAGGAATGATTAAATTTAATTTAAGAATGCATGCAATGACTGACTTACTAAAATTTTGTGGTTTTGTTGTCATAGTGATTTTTTATCAGACCTAGCTACATAATGCAGCCATTCTGTAGCTAGTCACCTATTCCACAACCATCTTTATGTTCACACAGGTTACAGGTGTCACTTAAAGGAAAAACACATATGGTTGAATTATAGAACTCACCTACATCATTCCATGCCCTCTACGAAGTCTAAGCAAAAATCTGCAAGCGGTTATGCACGTGGAGGAAGCCAAAACTAAGAAGTAGACTTCTACAAGGACAAGGACTCTACATATGTATTCAGCAAAGTACGAGTCCTTAACAGGAGTTCTAATTCAATTTTGATTGAAAAAGACACCTATCCCTATTTCCTCTCAATGACAGTTATGTATTTTGTTTATAAAAATAACTCGGTGAACCGAGAGACAGTTAGCTAGTTGATGTTTTGTTGTTAAGTTGTCCAAGACTGTGATACTCTGTTTCTGAAGCGTTTTCCTTTAATGAAAGAAGTACAACTTTAATGCATGATCTGAAGCAATCTTGAGGAGATTCGTGTGCCAATCCGATGGTAGAGGGCCCCTACTGTCCAAAAGGCTTTGTGCATATTTTCTAGATAAGTGACTTTAGCTCTGTTTCGTTCTTAATTTAGGTAGTTTTTCTGAGCTTCATGTTTTATGATTCACTTACATCGAATGTTACAGTCAATCTTGTTCTTATGAACTGTTCCAATATATCACTAACACGTGAATGAGATAGAGCTGTAATACTTCGGAAGTTAATTGCATTCTAGTTCAGTTCAGTTCATTGTATTTCAAGTTTTACTAGCTAGTTGTGTTCTAGTTCTGTTAAATTAGACTTAAATGCCTTCATTATTTACAAACTTCTCTTGTTCTTAATCTCTTCCAACACATCATCATCATATGGACAAGAATTAGTTACATCATTTTGAGTTTTTGACTATTCTGCAATTTCTCATAATTTTACAAACAGCTCTTTTCCAAAGCTATTCCAAGAGATCTCTAACCCTTGAATGAGGCTTAATAGTAACATTTTGAGTTGCAGAGTGGGTTAATTCTAGTGTCATAAGTTATGTTAGCATAGGATTCCTTACTAAATTGCAGATAATCTTTTCTCAAAGTATTCCAACAAATTTCTAACCATGGATAAGATTTTCTTTGTGATATTGTAAGTTGTTGTTGTTTATTAAAGAGAGCCTCATTACATCAAACTTATCCTTTTCTTAAGTTGTTCCAACATACCTCTAATGAAATGAATTGGACTGAGTTAATGTTGTGAGTTACTTTCCTTGTCAAGCTTTGCAATTTGAGAATTAGCATTTTCTGTTCTTAGGTGTCATACACAGCTTAGAGTATATTTTGTTCTATTTTAGTGTGATTAGCAACTTCTCTTTGCCAAAAATTTAGTTCTTTTCCTCTTAACACAAAAATACAAAACCAAAAACACTAAACACAACGAAGTAGGAAAAAGATACCTAGGCACATATAGTGCACTTTACTTCAACAGTTTACTAGCCCTAGTTGACAATTTATGACATCAATTTAGGAACACTAAGTTGAGCAGACAAGACTTTGGGCTCATACACTACTTTTTGGACCTTGAGGTGTGGCAAAGGCTTGACGAGATATTTCTCTCACAAGGAAAGTATGTTGTGAAGCTGGTGGAATGATTTGGTATGACTGAGTGCAAATCCATGGCTACCTCAATGTAAATGAACTTCAAGAAGTTATGTGGTAAAGCAACTGGACGTGATCTGACAAATCCATCCAAGTATAGACAAATAATTGGGGCTCTGATGTTCGTTGTGAACACCTGTCTAGACATATGCTATTCAGTAAAAACATTGAGTCAATTCATGACTGAGCCCCTCCATGCACATTGGATTTCCATCAAAAATGTATTGAGATACTTACATGGATTGATCACACTTGGTCTGAGATATTATGTTGGAGACATTCAACTTCATGGATACAATGATGTTGTCTGGGCAGGAAATGTTAGTGACAGAAAGAGTACATCTGGATGTTGTTTCTATCTTGGTTCTCCATGATATCCTGGATGAGAAAGAAGAAAATTTTGGTAACATTGAGCACCGCGGAAGTAGAATACATTGCTACTAGCATGAATAGTTGTGAAGCTCTGTGGTTAAGGAAGCTACTTGGTGAGCTATTTGGTCAATTCTTAGATACCATAGTGATATATTATGACAACAAGAGTGAGATTTGTTTGACAGAGAGTCTCGTGTTTCATGAAAATTCCAAGCATATCAAGATTCAATATCACTTTATTCATGACATGGTAGAGAGAGGTGTTGTTAGACTCCACCACATATTTACTGACAAACATATATCATATATTATCACCAAGGCCGCCTACCAAAATTTTTATCCTCCACAGTGTCCCAAGGCTGAGAAAGGAGACCGAAGGAGGTAACCTTGAACCACTTAGGATTTGGTAGCTAGCCCTACCAAATCAGAGAGGGCTCTCTTTGTGATCTCGCAGCCAACAAAGTGACTGGAGAGGGTAAAATATATTAGGTTAGGTATTGAGCTCTAGGGTTTTTTAATTTATTGTTTAGCTAGATCAGGAGGACAGGTTAAGGGAACTAGGTCAGATCTCAAAAGATTTCAGTTGTAGGGATACAAAGGGGCAAGGAAAGTATGTTCAGTGACACTTTGAGGTTGTCAATGTAGTGTAGGGTGGAAAAACAAAGGTTCAAAATGATCATGACAAGCATGAGTTCATTTATTAGAAGATGAATAACATAAACATGAAATTCCTATCAAAACAGAGCATAAACTTGATACTTTTGTTTAAAAACTCATAGGAAAATCATTGAAATAAAAGATATGGAAAGAAGGATAACTAAACATTCATAAAAGTGATTTACATAAAGAAAAAATTGTCACAAAATCATACCACATGAATCCCTATATAATAGCTATAATTGGCCTTGTATTTCTGCAAAAATATATTGTACACAAGCTCCCAACCTTCTACTCTTTGATGTCCAACCTTGAATCTGAGTGAAAACAAGCTACATATAGACCAAAACCACATTCCCCCCTATCAGGGGTCAAATCCCTCATGATAGGAACTGATTTACACTAATTTCTCTAACCAAACGTAAGACTAGGGAGGTTAGAACAAACTCTCCATTTAGCCTTGACTGACCTTTCTAACATTAATGACCATCATAATTACATCAAATTTACATTTACAAGCTCAATTACACCTCGTTACATCATGTAGAAACCCAAATTAACTAATTACATAATGCAAAGTCGAGTTTGACTGATAAAAACCAAAAATTGACCTTGCTGATAGAACCACAATGAATTTCCTCAAAAGCACAGTGTGTCTCAGAGAAGCACAACATGCACTTTGTGAGCATTTTTGAGGGAGTTTCCTTGATTTGCTGATTTTAAAGTTAATGATGGTAGTTGAGTGTGTCTACAAGCCTCCTGAAGTGTTAAACTTGCAAAAATCCCTTTTCTAAGCCTCCAAAAATGATGGCAGTGTGGGTGCAAGCATTAAGGAGAGCCTTTCAAATTTGCTTACAATTATTTCTAACTCTGGAGGAGTCTGATCTAGTTCCTTGTGATTGGTTTCATTCATCAAATTTGTGAAATTTGATTAATGTAATGCACATTTGTTTTAAAAGTCACTTTGACAATTTAACCCTTTATAAACAATGGTTATAAAGCTTTCATAACCTTTAAACTTATTTTAACCAATGTTTAGAATCTCTTCAAAAATATATCAATTGACTTTAGAAAAATGTTCAAAATCTTCGGAACATTACAAAGCACTTAACCCAAAGTTTTAAACCTTTGGAACTCACATATCTAGACTTCAAATTTTAATAAAACTCTGCTGCATAAAATGCCAGATCCATACCTTTCCTTAAGCCCCCTCGTATCGCGCGATGCGACCACCCTTGGATCTACACCGATCTTGATCCAACGGATATCGCATTCACAATACAACTGTTGTTTAACATTTCCAAACGTCCATGAAACTTTCCCATGCAATCACCGTTGGATCTTCACCGCATCAAATCGGATGGCTATCACATTCGATCAACCCCTGACCTTTAACTCTCAAAAATTATGTGAAATGGGCGGTTTTAGCATTGTGACATGTTGTAATATAATACGATCGCGTTCCAAATGGAATAAACCGCTCCCCGCTCAAAAGCAGTGCGAGATTAGTGGTATGGTTTTGCAAAACCATTACTCTGCAAACTCTATTTAAATCGCACTTAATACACAGAATTCTTCACTGGTTTCTTCGCAATATTTACACAGAGGCTAATAAACGTTCAAATGCACTCAATTCTACACAGAACTTATTTAAATCGGGGATTTTGAAAGGATGGAAACCCTCCTCTGAACAGAGATTAATTATTTCCAAATCGCGCTCAAATGACTACACAGAAGATGAAAAAAATCAATAGAATTTGAAGGTGAAACCCTCCGGGGATTGCCAGCATAAAAATAGTTTAAGAAACACTGTAATTTTATTCAAAATAGAGATCAAATTCTCTCAATAAAATATTCTACGGCCAACTCCGAATTCCTCTATTCCAGAGGTTACATTTCATATTTTTGTTTTACAATGCAACCGATCTCCTTCTGAGGATTGAATTATCTAAATTGAGACAAAATCCTATTTGAAAAATATCTTCCTAAAATCTATGAACTGAATAAAATCAAAACTGTTCAATCCTCCCCTAAATACTAGTTCAAGCCTATCTATTACATAATAGATTTTAACAAATTGTTTGAGGGATCCAACCCTCGTAGTAAAAACTGACTTTGACCCATTAGTAAATGAAATTTTGAACCCATTTAGTCACAACATGTGAACAATCTTTCACATTGCTGACTAAACTCCAATGCCCCTGCATCAGACTCCCGAGGACAAAATTCTTCATGGGCTCCTGTCCATGAGCTCCTCCACAGAACTGCCTAGTTTCTGCAACATAACTTCTGTCATCCAAGTAGAATCCTCAATTGGCTGATCCTTCCATTTGATCAAGTATTGGAAATACTCTTGTCCTTTGGTTCTCTTAAACACCTTCTTGTCTAAGATCGTCTCTGGCTGTAATGGCTGTGCTGTAGGTGACTTTTTTACCCAATCAATATGCTCTCTGTCTTCTGATCCTGCATCTGTGCCACCATCTTCATACCTGTACAAATCAACAACATTGAATATTGGAGATATTCCAATGTCAGATGGAAATTCAATTTCATAGGCATTTGCAGGAAACTTTCTCAATATCCTACATGGTCCTATCTTTTTGAATTTCAGTTTGTTATACTGTCTCTTTGGAAATATTTCTTTCCTCAAGTGTGCCAAAACCAAATCACCAACTTCAAAATTCACTTATCTTCTGCTCAAATCTTCTCTGTTCTTGTACTTAATACTGTTGTCTTGTAGCTGTTGCTTTACCTGCTCATGTATTGCTTGAATCTCTAAAGCAAACTCTTCTCCTTCAGCACTCCTCATTTATGCTTTTCCCAAGTTCCTCAATTCAGATACTCCTCTTGGGTGCATCCCAGGGTGCATCCCATAAACAATATGGAATGGAATCTGTCTTGTAATTCTATTTGGTGAATCATTGTATGCATATTCTGCCTGTGGTAAAATATGATCCCACTGCTTAGGATGTTCTCCTGCAAGACTTCTCAAAAGATTACCCAAACTTCTACTCACTACTTCAGTCTGTCCATCAGTCTAAGGGTGATATGCTGAGTTGAAACTCAATTTAGTACCAAGCTTCTTCCAAAATGTCCTCCAAAAATGACCAACAAACCTGGTATCTCTATCAGAAACAATACTTTTAGGTAACCCATGTAATCTAGCAATTTCTTTGAAAAACAAATTGACAACATGAGTAGCATCACTGGTTTTATAACATGGAATAAAATGTGCCATCTTTGAAAATATGTCAACTACAACAAAAATTGCATCATTCCCTCTCTGTGTCTTAGGAAATCCTAAAACAAAATCCATACTTACTATATCCCAAGGTCTGTCTGGAATAGGCAATGGAATGTACAAACCTACATTCTGGCTTCTCCCTTTTGCATACTGACAAATTTTACAATTCTTCACATACTTTTCCACTTCAGATCTCATCTTTGGCCAATAATAAAAATGACTCAGTTGCTCATAAGTTTTATCAATACCAAAATGTCCAGCAAATCCACCACTATGCTTCTCTCTAATTAAATTCTCTTTCATGGAACAATTTGGTATGCACAATTGATTTCTTTTGAATAATAAACCCTCTTGCAAGAAATAATCTAACCACTGACTTATGTCTATCAAAATAGGATTATAACATGCTTCAACTGCTTCTTTGAAATCCAAATCTGTTTTATAGAGTTCTTTAAGAAAATCAAAACCTACCACTTCAATCTAACTTTCTTGAACAAGAATGTTCTTCCTACTCAAAGCATCAACTACCTTATTTTCTTGGCCACTTATGTGCTTCAAAAAAAAGTTAAAAATTTGAAGGTATTCAACCCATTTAGCATGTTTTTTATTCAATTTAGGCTGTTGCATAATATACTGTAAAGCATGATTATCTGAATATGGTACAAATTCTTTAGACATTAAATAATGTCTCCACTTCTTCAATGATTGTACTATTTCATAAAATTCTTTGTCATAAGAAGAGTACTTTCTCCTTGTCTCATTCAGCTTCTCACTGAAATATGCTACAGGCCTATCTTCTTGACTTAATATAGCTCCAATAGCTTCTCTACTGGCATCACACTTCACTTGAAATGGTTTATTAAAATCAGGAAAAACTAAGACAGGTTTCTCAGTTATTTTCTGTTTCAAAAACTAAAAATTCTTTTCAACTTCAGCAGTCCATGTGAATGGTTGTTTGTCCTTCTTTATGGTTTCAATGATAGGTGCATTAATCTCGCTAAAATTCCTTATGAATTTTCTATAAAAACTAGCAAGTCCATGGAAACTTCTTACCTCAAAAACACTTTTTGTTGAAGGCCACTCCACAATTTCCTTTACCTTTTCTGGATCCATCTTTAACCCTTCAGCAGAAACAACAAAACCCAAATATACCAATTCTTCTTTCATGAATGAACAATTCTTTAAATTTACCAGTAATTTCTCTCTATGTAACTTCCTTAAGACATAATTAAGATGCCTCAAGTGTTCTTCCTTTGTTTTGCTGTAAATTAATATATCATCTAGCTATACTATTGCAAATTTACCAATAAATTCATTTAATACTTCATTCATGAGCCTCATAAAAGTACTGAGTGCATTTGATAAACCAAAGGGCATTACCATCCACTCATACAATCCCTCATTTGTTTTAAAGGTTGTTTTCCATTCATCACCTTCCCTTATCCTAATCTGATGATACCCACTTTTCAAATCTAGTTTTGAAAAATATCTTGCTCCACTCAAACAGTCCATTAAGTCCTCAATTCTGGGTAAAGGAAATCTATACCTGATTGTTATCTTGTTGATTGCTCTTGAATCAGTGCACATTCTCCAACCTCCATCTTTCTTCGGACTCAACACCGTAGGTACTACACAAGGACTCAAACTTTCTCTGATCAAACCTTTGTCAACCAATTCCTACACTTGTTTTCTGATTTCTTCATTTTCTGTAGGAGTCATTCTGTAAGCTGCTTTATTTGGAAATTTTGATCCTAGAATCAAATCTATCTGATGGATGATTTTTCTTACAGGTGGTAACTCATCAGGAAAATCATCCACAATAATATCACAATAATTGCCCAACATTTCTTGAATTTCAATTGGAAAATCATAAATTTTTGTAGAAGTAAATACTACCTTAGGTTTTCAAACTAAAGCAAAATTTACCTCATCATCTTCAATCTGTTGCAAGTATTCTTTTCCACTCAGCAATAAAGTCTTTGGATCAGAATTTTTGCTTGATGCATCTCCTTCTTCCATAGGTAACAATGTTTGATTCATACCATCCTTGAAAAACTTGTAAGTGTTCCTCTTACCATCTTGCACTGCTGCTCTATCATACTGCCAAGGCCTACCCAGTAGTATGTGACACACATCCATAGGCATCACATCACACATTATTTTATCTTTGTAGCTGCCCATCTGGAATTCTATTTCACATTGTTCTTTCACAATCAGCTGATGTCCCTTCTGAAGCCATGACACCTTGTAGGGTGTTGGATGTTCCCTTGTCTTCAATTTCAATTTCTCTATCACCTCTGTAGAGACCAAATTGTCTGTGCTGCCACTATCAATGACTAATTGACAACATTTCCCTTGAACTTTGCACACACTTCTGAACAAATTTTTCCTTTGTGCTGGCTCAGCAACTTCCTTTGTTTGTTTCAACAAAACCTTGTTAGCAACCAAGGATTCTCCCTTCTCTGGCATGATTTCTCCCTCTGTTTCAAGCAACTTTGCTGCTTCTTCTCCAGTCTGAGCAACAATTGCATTTCTCTAGCTTGTAACCACATTCTCTTTCTCTGGGCACTCATAGGCTCTATGTCCCAATTTATTACATCTGTAACATCTCTCTTCTCTTCCTCTGCTTCTGCCTCCTCTCCCTCTATAGGAACTCCTTTTGCCACTTACATCACCTTCTATGTGTGCATGCTAAGGTGAGCTGCTACTAGCTCCATCTCTTGGTGTTGTAGATCTTCCTCTACCACCTTGACTTCCCTTTCCTCGGAAAGTACCTCTTCCTTTGGCAGACTGCTTTCTTAGCAGTTTTTCTTCAGCTTTTAAGGCCATTTGATAAGCCTCTTCTACTATCTTAGGAGACAATATATTTATCTCATCCTGAATCTCCAATCTGAGACCATTTACATACCTGGAAATATTTTTTGTTGTGTCCTGGATTTGTCCAGCTCTTATGCTCACTTTGTAGAATTCTTCTGTGTATTCTTTCACTGTCATTAATCTCTATCTAAGATTTTTCATTTGTCTAAATAATGAAAGCTGATAATCACTAGGAAAAAACTTACCTCTCAGCTTCTGATCCAATTCTTGATTGGTTTTTTACCAGCTCTCCTTCTCTCTGCTTGCACTCCATCCCACCAAAGTGCTGCATGTCCTTTCAACCTTGTCACTGCAAGTTTAACTCTCTTGTCTTCACCCATATCTTCATAATCAAAGCATTTATTCGTCTCATTGATCCAGTCTATCAACTCTTCTGGATTCAATCCTCCTGCAAAATCCGATACTTCAAGTCTAGGCTTGGATGTAGATCCTAAAATTGTTTTAAAGAATCTCATCTCAGGAGTAAGCTCAAGATTTCCTCCTTCTTCTTCAGCTTCTGGTTCACTAACATATTCAGGATCCCTTGGTTGTCCTACTTCAATTGCTTCCAATCTGGCTTGGATCTGCTGCATAGTCTCCAGTACTTCCGCATTAGCAACTGACCTACCTCTTCTTCTACCAATAGCACCTCTACCAATTCGGACAGCCATGCTAGATTTCTTCTTCTGGCTTTTAGAAGTCTGTTCAATCTCTAATAAATGCTCTGAAGTCTACTCTGATACCACAAATGATGGTAGTGTGGGTGCAGGTGTTAAGGAGAGCCTTTCAAATTTGCTTACAATTGTTTCTAACTCTGGAGGAGTCTGATCTAGTTCCTTGTGATTGGTTTCATTCATCAAATTTGTGAAATTTGATTAATGGAATGCACATTTGTTTTAAAAGTCACTTTGACAATTTAACCCTTTATAAACAATGGTTATAAATCTTTCATAACCTTTAAACTTATTTTAACCAATGTTTAGAATCTCTTCAGAAATATATCAATTGACTTTAGAAAAATGTTCAAAAGTTTCGGAACATTACAAAGCACTTAACCCAAAGTTTTAAACCTTTGGAACTCACATATCTGGACTTCAAATTTTAATAAAACTCTGCTGCATAAAATGTCGGATCCATACCTTTCCTTAAGCCCCCTCATATCGTGTGATGCGACCACCCTTGGATCTACACCGATCTTGATCTGACGGATATCGCATTCATAATAAAACCGCTGTTTAACATTTCCAAACGTCCATGCAACTTTCCCATGAGATCAGAGTTGGTTCTTTGCTGCATCAAATCAGACAGTTATCGCATTCGATCGACCCCTGACCTTTAACTCTTAAAAATTATGTGAAATGGGCGGTTTTAGTATTGTGATGTGTCGTAATATAATACGATCATGTTCCAAATGGAATAAACCGCTCCCGGCTCAAAAGCAGTGCGAGATTAGTGGTATGGTTTTTCAAAACCACTACTTCACAAACTTTGTTTAAATCACACTTAATACACAGAATTCTTCACTAGTTTCTTCGCAATCTTTACACAGAGGCTAATAAACGTTCAAATGCACTCAATTCTACACAGAACTTATTTAACGCAGGGATTTCGAAAGGATGGAAACCCTCCTCTGAACAGAGATTAATTATTTCCAAATTGTGCTCAAATGACTACACAGAAGATGAAAAAAATCAATAGAATTTCGAAGGTGAAACCCTCTAGGGATTGCCAACATAAAAACAGTTTAAGAAACACTGTAATTTTATTCAAAACAGAGATCAAATTCTCTCAATAAATTCTTCTACGGCCAACTCCGAATTCCTCTGTTCCAGAGGTTACATTTTATAGTTTTGTTTTACAATGCAACCGACCTCCTTCTGAGGATCGAATTATCTAAATTGAGACAAAATACTATTTGCAAAATATCTTCCTAAAATCTATGAACTGGATCTAAATAAGTTGAATAATCAAAACTATTCAATCCTCCCCTAAATACTAGTTCAAGCCTATCTATTACAAAATAGATTTTGATAAATTGTTTGAGGGATCCAACCCTCATAGTAAAAACTGACTTCGACCCATCAGTAAATGAAATTTTGAACCCATCTAGTCACAACATGTGAACAATATTTCACATTACTGACTAAACTCCAATGCCCCTGCATCAAAAAATCACTTTTCCCAAGACTGCTCTGGAAGTGCAACGTGGGGTCTGAAACACTGGCATAAACCTGTTTTTGAGCATGTTTTTTGGCTTTTCCTTCCAGCCTATGCACTGAAATGGAAACCAAAGTGTATATATGTAATGTAATAGTCAATATATAACCATCCGTGTGGGTTAGACCTCATTTAGTGCCCTTATGAATAAGCACAATGTGAGCTCACTTTGGTTCTGTACATCACAAAATTGCCAAAATACCCAAAATTTCAAAATTTGACGATATTTATTCAAAATTTCTTGAAATTTGTTTCTTTGACTCCTTGGGTGATGGGTTAGAGAATCAAGGATGCATCAGCAAGCAAGTCCAAGTTGTCTCTCTTCCTTAGCTTTATTAGGGTTTTCCTTAGCCTCTTTTTCATGTTTTTTACCCTAATCTGACGAACCTTGTTTATGGTGCAATATTGCATTTCCATGTGCCTTTGGAGATTTTTGTTCCTGTTGGCCCTCTTGAGAAGATTTTCCAAATTATCATTCACCTTGACAAGACAAAATTCCTTGTCTTGTTCAATCTCTACTACAATCAACTCATCAAAATCCTGTTGACCTAGTGAAGGAGATGATTCACTTTCTTGCTCTTTCTGCCTCTTGAGATCTCTTGTTCTTGGCCTCCTTGGTTTTATTTGCACCTTATTATCCTCAAGATGATCAACATAAATCACATATTTACCTTTATCTTCTTTCTTCTCCAAATCTGCCTTGGGTTTACTAATCAAAAGTTGTTTACTTGAAGTTGTCTGTTCTCTTGCTGTAGAAATGTTATCATGAATTTGGACTTTGCAATTATGTCCTTTAGCTCTTTGATTTAAGCTTCATTTTCATTTATAATCTATTCAGGTCACTTGTCCTCCTCATGCTTTTCTAGGTATGCCATGTAAGTGTCAAAGTGTACATGTTCTTCTTCTTGCAATGGTGCCTCATGATGATATGTTGATGTCTCTTTTTCAACTGAATTAGACTGATCCCTTTCCACACTACTAGGATAAAACATCATCCTTTTTCCTTTGCTTTAGGTTTTGGTCAACTCAGCCCTAGGTTTCCTTGTCACTAGTTTACTTATGGAACCAACTTCTCGAGGTCTTGGTGCCAAAGGAGTAGATTGACTGCTAGGTTGACTTGTAGCAGGCAAAAGAGATGATGATTGGATGAATGCATCCCAGGGCATGTTTATCTCTAAAATTTGATGGGGGAAAATGGATTTGACCAAGCCATGGTGAACAAGTTTGATTGATGCTCCTTCCCTTTACTCTTTACCTTCTTTTTCATCTTGACAAGGCTTCTATAGAGGTAATGAGGTAAGTTAAGAGGCTTGACACATGTGAAATGCATCAGTAATATATATGCTACTAGTATAGCCTTAAAAACCTACCCTCATGGGTAAAGTACCTCATTATCATCTTCATTTTGGAGCATACTTATCAAACAATTGTCTAAAAGGAAAAATGTGTTTTGGAGCATCTTTATAATGTGGCTTTAGGAAATCTTTGTAGTTCTCAATGTCTAAATCCATGCATTTAAACCAGTTTTATCCATGATTTGGAATACCTGTAGCTATGGAAATGGAATCTACTGTATTGTTGACGTCAACCCCTGCAATTTTTGCCTCATCCTTCCTAAAAGTGGTGGCAAACAAGCTTGTCAATTGAGCATGGTAACCTTCTTGTTGAATATTTCCACAAAAACCTAATCAACCCACATCCTCAAAGACTTTCTTGATGAAAGGTGAGGCCATGATTTGTTTAACCTGTGATGGCTCATTCCTGGACACTTTCCCACCCTTATTATACTTTTTCTTCTCAGTGTCACTATTTCCAGTTTCCATGATTTAAAACCCTAGTTGAGTGGGAAGGAAAGGGAGGGGGTATGACTGTGAAAATAGGGGATAACGGACTGTGGTGTTGAAGGAAAGGGGGGAAGGGATTAGGGAGTGTCTAAATTTGTGGGAAAATTTCAGGGGATAATGATATATGTTAGGGAGTGTATGGAAGTGAGAATTCTTCAAAACAATGAGGGGATGGTGTGAAAATGAAAAAAACACAGTCCTAGCCTAGGAGACTATTAACAGGGTAGCCTAGGCTAGGGTTTACAAGGAAATGTAGGAGATAAAGGGGAATAGGTGAGGTAAGTGTTTTAGGGAAGTTTGAAGGGTGTATATTAGTGTAGGGGAGTAGGAAATTTAGGGTTTAAACATTGATTTGAAACAAGTTCACATGGAAATGAAAAATGCAGTAAAACCCTAGGACAAGGAAATTCACTGAAATTTTGAGAATATTGATGCAAGAAAAGAGTGCCAACTGATACTTACTTGTCCAATAGGTACTGGAATCCTGGAATTCCTTAGATGAAACCTTGTAGATGGTTTCTTTGCCTCTAGTTCGAAAATGCAATAATGGATGCTAGAAGCATAACGTAGGAAGAAAATCTAGGTTTTCAAGGAGGAATTTGATTGCTTTGAGGGTTGAAATGCACTTTGCTAGTGGAGAGATGTCTTATGAGAGTGAAATGAACAAATATGTGATTTTTTGGTATTTTTATAGGCTGGAAGTCGATTTTTCCCTTGGGTGATGATGTGACATCAATTTGTATTTTTTCAAAATGACTTGATAGGCTACTGTATTGCAGCTTTAAACATTAGTATGCATAGTTACATATTTATAGAGAATAAAATGTACTTTGGAATTCATTTTTGAACACTTTACCTAGTTTCTACTCCCATAATGATGACCTAGGTGATGTCATGACTCTTTTTATGACCTTTTTAATGACTTGACCTAATAATGATACCTAATGGATTTATAAATTGATGATTTGGACCTTTGAACCTTGCAGTATGAATGACCATGAGATGATGATTGAAATGGCGATCAAGACACATTATTGATGACTCATCACAATGATTTATGGCATGAACAAGATGATAGTTTTTACCATGGGATGATGGGAGCAGTAACATACCTAGAAATACTAACCAATGATCAATTTTTTATTTGAAAGCCTATTTGAAACTATAAAAATTTGACCTAAGACCCTATCAACAACTCGAAAGAGTACAATTTGATCACTGGTGACTAACATGACTGACACACACTAACAGAAAGGAAATTTATTGTTCTTTAGAGAATAACTTGGACTGGTGGATGTAGCCCCTTTAGATTAGGGGCAACACTAATCGAGGACACTGAGAAAACTCTTTCTACCCTGCTTGAGCTCTCAAGGTGAGGAATTGAGATAGAGGGCTCTTGGGGTTAAGGGATTTCTGGACAATACGGTACTCCCCTACTTGTTACCCATAGGGTTGAAGATGTTGCTCCCCTATCTTCATAGGGTTGGAGAATTATGCTCCCCTTATTCTTCTTTGTAGAGTATACCCCAGTTAGCATCATACCCTCAATCAAGGCTTGATGGGAATACCTCTCCTCGTTTGGCCAATGATTTGAGAGTGCACTTATGGTGTACAACCCAAGTCAATTATGATGCGGGTGTTCTACCACGTGAGTAATAAGAATAATCGATGGGAATATCGGTAGGCAACAAGATTGGGCTAAGCGTTTCTCCCCTTTTGTGATTCTGGGTTGAGTATGAGCTCCACGATGAGATTATAGGGTCAGAGATGTGCTCCCCTGTATGATGAGTTATCCTGTTTCTCGGTATGGGTGGAATCTATTTCTCCCTGATTCTTCTTCTTCTAGATCCAATAAATTTTCAACATATGGAGTTGAGCAGTGACGACACCATGATGTGAAGATCTATAGGCAGAGGTTACTAAGTGGAATTCTTCCTAGTTGAGAGGGAGTGTTAATTTTTGAAACTAGCTTCAAATTCAAATTTGGAAAACTCATTTTGTCAATATTATAATTTCATTAGATTCCTTTTTTTGAGAGGACCAAAATCAACCTACAGATTTCCCCAATCGGTCAAGCGGAAGTTAAATTATGAATTATTTTAGTTATTAAAATGAAATAGAATGGGTCGGCCTAAGCACATGTGGATTTAGTGAATGCCCCAAACATTCCCTCACAAAATATATAAATATAAGCGAACTCAATCTCATTCCTACACATTCGCTCATAATATTTTTCTTCTTGCACTCTTTGTATTGGTTCATCTATTTTGTTTTGGTTCATTCATGTTCCACGAAAGAAGCTCGCACAGGGTACAGAATCACAAGCAAGAGACTCGCTCTGAACTAGGTATTCTCATCCATATCCACAGGCACAAAACTATAGAAATCATGCTCTAGACGCGAGCACAATGTGGAAAGGTAGCATCCAGGGTTCCATAGTCGCAGGCACAGTGTGCCAAGGTCACGGCTAGGGTTCTGGGGCTAGATCAAGTTGATCCAGGTGAGATCCACAGGCACATAATGTCCTACCAACGGCCAGGGAGCTATAGCTATGGTAAAAACATCTTGTGGGTGTAGCTAAGGGGTTTTCTAAGCATATCTGAGTGAGATCAACCTCTGTTGCTTGCACAATGCTTACATAAATTATTCGCGCAGTCACAACGGAACACAATCAGTATTTGATAGTATCTTCGATTTAGATCTAGGATTTGACAGTTGATATCAGTTTACTTCAATGATCTATTGGATCCTTGTCTCTTGATGTTTTCGATCAGCATATCTGTAGATTTGATCTATGGCTTTTCGTTGCATATGTATTTGGCTCATTGTACTATCTGCTGAAACCTTTTTATGACAATCTATTGAAGAAGAAGATTTGAAAGGGTTTCCCCCTTATGAGTTTTTTCCCTGGTCTTGGACCAATTGGTTGTATCTTATGGTTGTGTTGTTTTCTTCTTTATTACTGCATGTATTTTTCTATCTTCAGTTAC
This sequence comes from Pinus albicaulis, assembly GCA_034641835.2. NCBI lineage: Eukaryota > Viridiplantae > Streptophyta > Pinopsida > Pinales > Pinaceae > Pinus > Pinus albicaulis. The sequence continues at coordinate 31,108,492 of CM076581.1, forward strand.
AGTTTATGATTGATTACACTACTAATAATTCGATGCATTGTTTATGAAATAGTAATTTGGGCTAAAGTAATTGACACAACATAGAACAATTTGAAAATTTAACATGCCCAACATTTCTTGTTGGTTTGAATTCCATTTAGGCTATGTGATATCATCTTATCCCTACACCTCCATAAGTATTCTGAGTCAATATTTTTACATAATATGTGAGAGGGTGAGAGTTTTGTTTCCACTTTGGATAAATAACAATGTAAACTTTGAAACGAGAATGGAAACGAGTAACCGCTTTTTTTAGGTAGCAAAAAATCATCTGATTTTAAAAAGTGCTCATTCTGAATACTCTTTATTTTTTAGCATATTTTTGACACATTAAATTTTCTTATGTACCAAGTATAAACATTATTTTTAAAATGTTATTGATTTTTATGTTTAATTTAAAAAGCGTCAATGCCAACATCATCCCCTTTTTTTAGAAGACTTATTTTTTACTATAAATTTTCTAATGTATTAAATGCTAATAATTGTTTTCTAAATTTAACAATTTTTGAAGTACTCGTCTTCTTCCTCTTCACTTACATATTTTTTTAAGTGTTTTTCAGGTTTGTGTTTTTTTGTTTTTGTTTTCATTTTTTTTGTAGTAAGATCTTCGATTTTTTGCAGTGTTAAAAAAAAATGCAAAAATTTTAAAGTTTAAATCTTCTATCTTATTATATATTGTTAAATAATATCTCATTGCACAGGAAATAATTGTCACTAAAAAAGCAAGATTTTTTAACAATTTACATAAAAATACACATTTTAAATATAGATATAACAAAAAAATACACATTTTGAGACTTTTTTGCTAAAAGTGACATGTCAAATGAACCATTTTTATAGGAAAAAAGTAACAAAAAAGTATTAAAATTAGCAATTTTTATGAATTTTATGTCAAAAATTAATAATAATAACAATTTTTTTCAAAAATTAAATTATTCACATAAAAATGAAGTGAAAATCACATTATACAAATACTAAACATATAATAACAACAACTGAATACTTATTATTCTTATAAAATGTCAAAGTCAAAACATTGTACAAGTATAACTTATTAATAGTTACAAAAAATAAGCTTCATTTGGAAGCTTAACTGAAATTTAATCGGTTATCACTCTGCCAGATCTCTAAGGCTGAAAAAGAGATCCCAACAGAGGTAACCACAGACCAATATTTTGGCTTGGAATCTAGCCCTACCAAACCGGAGAGGGGCTTTCTCCACAAGGTCACAGCCAAGAGGGTTGGATAAATTAGGGTTTTAGGTTAGCTATAAGTGCATAAGGGTTTGATTTGTTTTTATTGGGTTTTTTGAATGAGGATTAGGTGAAAAAGGCTAGGTCAGGGAAAATGCGATGGAATTGCAGTCCATTCGATGGGGCAAGGTAGGTAGAATTCTTAACACTTAAAGGTGATTTGGTGAGATGGTTTAATACTGATGAGGAGTTAGGAAGAGCATAGGAGATGTATTCTTCCTAAATTGAAGAAAATGGACAAATTATGACAACTTTCCCAAAACCGAGCATGAAAGAACATATATTTTTCCTATCAACTTGAAAATCATCGTATAATAGACATGAAATGGTTTATGAGCTTACAAAAAGTTCATACAAATGATAACAGAGAAGAAACAATGCTAAAAATTCATACCACATGTATCCCAAGGAAATAGCTGCAATTCTTCATTAATTTCTGGCCAAATTGATTACACTTACAGTCCTTGACTAATTGCATAGAATCCAACAGATTCCAACCCTTGCTAGGAGTGAATAAAGGGAAGATACAAACATCAAAACAACATTCTCTCATCCTCAGGGGTCGAATCCCTGATTTGAGGAAGAGATCCACCAAAATCTGAATTGATAGCTAGAGTATAGGGAGCTCTAAGTGACTCCTCCCTAATTACATTGAAACTGATTCATTTGACTTGATGATAACTTTTACATCATGAATCTACCCCAAGTAACTTATCCACATCATAATTACATTTCCCATCCTCAATTACATTAGTAAAATCATCATTTCCAAAGATAAAAGTCAAATTTATAGTGAAAATTCAAAAATATCAGGAAATTGTCAAACACGCCATCTTTGTGCCAGGCACGCCCTCATAGTGCCAGGCGCGTCCTCCATCTTGCAGGCTGCTTTTGACTAGGTTGTAGGTGTCCAAATTAGCCTCAATATGGCTTGTTGGAAATCCCTTCAAGTCTAATTTCTAGATATGCCTTCAGTTTGCAAAATGGAGCTCATTTGACCTGTCAAAACTTAATCCTCCCAAGACTGCTTGAGGCACAGCTCCAGGGCCAAAAAATGAGGCATACCCATGATTTTTTGCTTGTTTTTTGACATTTTGACCTGCTAAATTTGCAAAATAAGGCTAGAAAAGTGGTTTTCTTAGATGTATTTACCATTTTAAATCTAATGGTGGTGGCCTTTTGGTCAAAAAGTGGCTCAAAAAAGAGTGCACCGCCAAGGGCGCTACGTCTTTGACACTTTCTCTGTCACATGACTCTCCAAAAATGCAATAAAAAATAGAACTTGCAAAAAATGACCCAAAAACTTTCAAAATTGGTGAAATGATTGTTGATGATGTGGCTAGGCTTGGAGTGAAGCCTCTGCAATTATATCCAACTTACTTTTCTCTTTTTTCATGGTCAAAGCCTCAATTTTTGCATTGGCTCTTTTGAGCTTGGCCTTTGCAATTTTATCTCTTTGGGAATAGTGTTTGAACTTCCTCCTTAATATGCCATTATCTTTGTTTTCCTTCTCCAAAAGCTTCTCTAGGTTCTGGTTAGCCCTATCAAGCCATGGCTCCCGGTTTTCATTGATTACCATTGAGATTTGTTCATTCAAGGTTAGCTGATTAGCAAGCTTAGCCTCTTTTTTCCTTTCTAGTGCTAGAGCTCTTTTCAACCCTCTATTCCTAGGCCTTTTCCTTGGCACTTTTTCTTCTGCCTCATCTGTCACACCATATGTTTCAAGTGTCTCTTCGAGCAAAACTTTGGATTTTTCTGCCTTCCTTTGAGCTTTGATGAATTTGACCTCATCAATGACTTGCTTTGTTTTCAACTATTGGTTCTCCTGCTCAAGGAAGTTTATGACAATTTTGGACCTGTCAAGATTAGTTGGAGCTCTCTAATATTGGCATCCTTTCCATTTATGACTATATTTATGTCTTCATCATCATCATGCTCATCTAGGTCAACAAGGTCAAAATCATGTTTTGTCTCATGGAGGTCATCCTCATCACGAATGACTGCCTCATGTACATCCTCCTCCACCATATTTTCTTTCCCTTTCTGTACTTACTTTGTTGGTTAAGAAGGCAAGGCCCCATCCACAATATGTGGAGAAAACACCTGCCTATGACCCCTCTGGTATTTTTTTGCCAATGGCTCTATCTCAACCACATTGGCCTGCTTAGGCTCATTGATCTCAGTTCTGCTAGTTGACCCAGTCTCAATGTAGGATGGAGATAATGGTGGTGAAATAGATGAAGGAGACTGATCTGATGATGATGCATGAACTGTGGGCTAAGATGGAGGATTGTATGCGGAAGGATGAGATGATGAAGGCACATCTTGGGCATACTGAATAGGTGGAGCAGTGAATATGTCACTAGTTATGAATGAACTCCATGAAATGTTCAATTGTTTGAGGTGATGGAGGACTATGAGGGAATGATGGAAAAGGTTGTTCATTTGGTGGTCATACTCTCTCTTTGGGACAATAAATTCCATCTTATCAAAGATCTGGAAGAGGTAGTAGGGTATGTTGAGCATCTTGACCCTTGTGAAGTGCATAAGTAGCCGGATGAGATAGGCATATAGTCTAGAGAACCTACCTTCACAAGAAAAGTATTTCATGATGATTTTCATCATGGGAGCATATTTCTCCACGAAGTAAGAGAAAGGAAAAATCCTCTTTCTCTCATTCTTGTACCTAGGTTTGATGAAAGGCTCATAATAATGCTCCTCCAACTATTTCTGTTTGAACCATTTCTCCCCAATATTTGGGATCTCGGTGGCAGCTGAGATGATTGTAGCTGACACAGTGAAAGTGACACCAGCTAGAGTAACTTGGTTGTCATGGATATTATAAATGAAAATTCTAGTTAACATAGCATGGTGTTGGACCTTCTAAATTTTCTAACAGAACTCAAAACATCCAACATATTTGAAATGTGTCACAGCCATAGGAGATGCCAAGAGTTCCCTGGTACTTGTTGGCTCTAATATGAGTATTCTTCCTCCTTTGTGTGGCTTATTGTCCTCTGTTTCTTCTCCCTCACTGTATGGTTTTTTTTCTTTTTCTGCCATGATTTCTTAGTGTCAAAACCCTAGGGAGGTGTGATGATGGTGGAATGTGGTTTTTCGGAATAGGGAATGGGATAGGGTAATTTAGGGAGATGGAGGTAGGGATTTAAGAGTTAAGGGATGTGATAAGGAGTAGGGATGTAGAGGGGTTTGGAATAGGAAATTAATTACAAGTGTAGGGAATTGGGAGCCTAGGCAAATAATGTACCTAGGGCTTAGGGTTTTAAGGAAATGAAAGCTTAGTGAAAGGGGATGTTAATGTAGGGATTTGGGAAAGGGTATATTGCAATGTGGGAAAGGTATGAAAGTTCTAGGCAGTGAAATTGAACTGTAATTGGGTATTTGAGGAATAATAGGGTTTTAAATTTGAAGAAAGACACCAAATTTCTTTTAAAAAATTTCACACAACACAAAATGACTTAATGGAGAGGAGGAATGGAGAAATCATAGCTTACTTGCTTTGTTGGAGGCCATGGGAACTGATGCAGGAGCATCAAGCTTAAATTTTATTATTCATTTATGTACTATAGGGGGTGAGATGTTTTAATTATTTTATTAATTATTTTGCTCAAATTTAATAATTTAGGAGAAAAAATATAAATGTGAGGATTATTGTAAATATTCCTTACATAATTAAGGATATGAGTGGAATGGAATTAGGTAGATAATCTATGGATTAGGAATTCCATAAAAGAGACTTAGTTGAGTCCAAAATAAGATAAATCTAAATTGGATTTTAGTTGAGATTTGTGTGGAGGATTTTATGGAATGGAATAAATTCATATTTTTGTATAAATAGGAGGGTTGTATGCGGATGTAAATGGGTGAGGAAGTGAGGAATACAGAGAGAGTGAGGAATGGGTTGAGAGTTTTTTGTAAAGGGCCTAGAGCCGAAAGGCCATTCATTGTAATATTTGGTTGAGGATTTTTTGTGTTATTGTACATCAGTGATTTGTGTGTTTATAGCTCTCTTTCCTATATGTATATTTTAAACTGAAAATTGTTTTCTTAATGTTGGCTCGAGGGGTCCTGACCTAGGTTCGGAGGTTAAGGTTTGCCAACAAACCCTTATACTAATGGCTCTTTCGGCAGTGACCTGATTGCGTAGGTCAAAATCTCACCCGAAGCAGTATGTGTGGGTGTTGGAACCAAGTTTCCGCACCCTGAGAGAGGATAGGTAAGCCAAGCAGAGCTGCGTCCGGCTTTATAATGGCTAGATCACCTATCTCAGAACCGGATCTATAAATCTCCCTCACAACCACGTGCGCAATTTCAACTGTACTTACTATACTCAACAAATCATATACTTCTAAAACAATAGTGCAGCATTACAGTTATTCTCATAAAACATAACATAACAGAACCAGATGCAGAAGAAACACTTAACACAGTACTTTCGCAGCTTAACATAGAATATGCATAACACAGTAGCTATCAAAGATTCGCATCAACTGTAAAAATAAATTCAGCTACACAACAACCTTTCTCATTCATTAATCCTTCAGTTCCTTCTTACAATACCCAAACTCGACCTGCGCACACAGCAGCAGGGTCTGCACACAACAGGACTTGGGATCTCCGCGCACACAGCCAGTAGGAGTCCTTTCCCCAAAAACCCAAACAAATCTACTAAGCCTCAATTCTCCTGAAGATCTCATCATCTTCTTGCCTTACAATTCAAAATGTTCCTCTATTTATAACAATATAGCCTAATCTTTCCCATGGTCCGCAAACCGTGGTTTGCAGACTCTAAGTCTGCCCTTTGACCCATTACAATGCTTTTAGGCCTTTGACCCACCCCAAAAACCCTGCGCTAGACTAAATATAATAAAAAATATACAAAATCGGACCAATTTCACAGATTTTAGGAGACCCTATTCCAACAGTCCCCCAACACAATCTTGTGACTCGTCCTGAGTCACTGTGGTGGTGCGGTCTCTACCTGCACACGTAAGGCATAGATGGCTGCGATCAACGGAGGTAAAAATTCTTGACTCTGAGTGGCAGCACTCTGTACGATGTCTACAAGCTTCTGGGAGGTCGGTCTTTCAGTAGCCACGGTAACCTGCTCTAATATCTGGTCGAATCGCTCAATCGCGCCATTGGTATCCTATGATAGCTGGAGGGTGGCGTTGGCCCATGGCTTAAAATGTTTTGTGATGGCATGCTTTGTTCGTCGGAGATCCCCAATCGTATCTCGGAGTGCATTGCTAGTCTTCAAGCATGTCAGATGCTACGTAGGGACTAAGGAGGGCAAGGTAGCTTCGATCTGATTGAAAGTGTCTTCCTTCTGTCGTAAGTCTTGTTTGATGTTCTGAAGAACCAGGTTGAACTAGACCGCTGTCCAGAGCTGCATGGCCGACTCGTGCAACTGAGTACCCTGGGTAAGCTATCCCGTAATGATGTCTGTAGCTTCTGTGACCAGCGCAACACACTGGGCTCGTACCTCCGGAGGTGTGTTAGGCTATAATTAGGCCTGTAATGTGGTGATTTTTCAGTCCGTTTGGGTCTTGAGGGTCTGTATTTCAGTTCTAGACTCCTTTAGTGCTGCAACCAAGCCTTCTACTGTAGCCCAGAGCGGATCTGTAGCCAGGAGCTCATCTAGGACCTCTGTATCGAGCTGGTGGACCACTATTTTGAGTTGCGCCATCTGCGAGATAGCAAGGGAGACATCTACAGTTTGTCATGCGATGATCGGCGTGGCCACATCGAGCTATTGCTGCATGGTCCAGTTGTTGGAAATATGATGCAGAGTGTTATCCTTGATGGCAACCAACTGAATGAAGATGAAGACATGCGACTGTTGACATGTGTTGTCCTTGATGGCAATCCACTTGATGAAGTTATTCTTGACTTGATGGACTTGGTAAATGATGTAAATCTGATGTGATATGATGCTATGATGTTGAGTGTTGTCCCTGAAAGGCAACCCACTTGATAAAGATGATGGCAACTTACTTGATGAAGTTGTGCTTGCTAGAATAGGTTCTTGATGAAGAAAATATGATGTATCTACAGTGTATACAGAAGGCAATGAAGAAAGGAATTCAGAATGTGCTAAATCTATGGTGAAAAAGAGTATGTCTCAAGGCATACGCGGATATGTCTAGGGGAAGTCGCGTATGCACGCAGGAAACAACGTTCCAAGTCGCGTATGGGCAAAAGCGCTCATAATGTATTGTTTTGGCTCATGGTATTGAAGGGCTCATGGTATTGTTGGGCTCATGGTATTGAAGGGCTCATGGTATCGTTTTGACTCATGGTATTGAAGGGCTCATGGTATTATTTTGGCTCATGGTATTGAAAAAGGGAAAACCTATATAAGGAGAAGAAATTCATTGTGAAAATTATGTGTGGGGATGCAAGATGTCTGAGCTTGAATGAATACTTCTCTGCGAAGTATATCTGTATGGAAAGGGTAAAAGTTTGATGATAGATCTGAATCTATGATGCACCTATGAAGAAATGATGAAGTGGGATATCTAGATCTGAAATGTATCTGTATTTACTAGATCTGTTTATGGAGTGATTAGATCTGTGTTGAAGCGAACATCTGTCTGAAGAAAAAGGGTAAATCCGAACTGAATATCTGATCTGAAGAAGTATGCTGCTCTATAATGATTGAAGATCTATACGCTACTTCGCCGCAGAGGAAGCGCGTATATCTGGCAACTTGATAAAGTAAACGTATGCGCAATAGTAATATCTTCAGAAGTATACGGTTACCGCGGACGTAACGCGTATATACGCGACATCGATGAAAAGAAACGCGTATGCAAACTAGGGTTGCTGAAGTACGTAGTAAGAAATGTTTGATGTATTACTGTTTATTAATGTGTCTGTGTTCTACGATCTTGAGTTATCGTATCGATTTGGTTGTATGATTTAACTTAAAAGTATGGAAAAGGGTCCCGATGCAATATGATGAAACGTGGCACACGATTTTTTCTATTGACATGTTTGAATCCGATGTGGTGTTATACGTGGTCCAAGGTGGTGCTGAAGGTTGTAGCCTTCAGTCAGGGGGTCGTAGCTCCCTTCCAGGTGAGGCTGGTAAACGAGATCGGGGAGTCGTAGCTCCCTTCCAGGAGAGGCTGGTAAACGAGTCAGGGGGTTGGAGCTCCCTTCCAGGAGAGGCTGGTAAACGAGCGCAGGTGGGTGCCTGCGTGCTGGTCAAGTCTGCGCCAGCACATATGTTGTAAGATGTTTTCTCTATAATAAAATATTGAAGGCTGAGCAACTGCAGCGGTGGTTTTCTCCCGAGTTGGGTTTCCACCTAAAAATCCTGGTGTTCATGTGTGATGCTTTGTGTGATGGTTTATTCTGTTCTTACTGCACATGTTTACTGTTTATTGAACATCTGATGAATGAATGATGGAATGATATAAGTGAAGATTTAATGACATATCTAGATCTCTGTGTATACGCGAGTTTCATAAAGGGTATCCGCGTATATACGCTAGTTTACTGAAGGAAAGTAGCGTATGGGTTTTAAGGAATGAAAAAGTAAAAAGATTTGATTTTGCAGAAAATACTGATTCACCCCCCCCCCCTCTCAGTATTTTTCCCAACACCAGTCGCGATGATGGATCTCTTGAAGCACGACGGTGTGGAGGCCCTGTAACACCTCGCGGGGCAGCTTTGCCAAGTCCAATTGTAGTCCCATATCCACTAGAAGGTGGGCGCCGACTAGGACAGTGCTAGGAAACAAATAAGCATGACTTTTTTTTGCAGTTAGCCCGGTACTGCTAGTAGGGTGCAGTGTATTCATCTTTTTCTGGAGGTCACGAAGCTCAACCCGCATGGCGTCAATTGTAACCTTTTTTTTCTGCTTCTATAGCTAGCCATTGATATTTTTTAGCTAGAGAAAGTGCATTCGTGATTTTCTCGAGATCACCATCAGTCAACATGGTCGTTACGTCATATTTCGAGCGTTGGGCACACTGCCTTTGTTGGGGCCCCTTTTCAAGCTCCCTGTGCCGCTTCGTACCCCGGGGGGATGTAGTATCCTTGTTAGTCAGCCCTTTCGTTCGCAGGACTGGCTGCGAGTCGACCGTGTCAGCTTTTACAGTGACCTGCGACAATTGTGTAACATATTTCGTGGCTTCTTCCGAGCCCGTCTGGCTGGATCCTACGATCATCCTAGGTTTGGAAGGGCCGTTAACTTCTGGAATATAGCTTTGATGCCAATTCGTGCAGGGTTCGTAGTCAATTCTCCCTGCAGGGAGCCAGAGGGAAATTAGCTTATCAATTTCGGCGTCCCCAGACCCTCTCAACGTAATGTCTACAGGTTCTAGACTGGTAGGCACCGAAGCGTCCACAGGGTTAGGTGCTACCATAGCAACGTAAGGAGGGGATCCTGAATTTGGAGACTCACAGGGCAGCGGAAGTGGGTTGATTGGGTATGAACAGAATGCTAAAGATCCAGAAAATCATGCTGCAGAACAATACATGCAGAGTACAGAGATGATATAGAACCTTGGTCGGAGTTATCCTTTCTTCCTTATAGTGCCTGTGGTTGTCCAACGGTAAGGTGAATCTTACTTGGAACTTACCATCAAGCAAATGGTAAAAACTCACAAGAAATTTCCTCATTAATTTCCAGCTGCCTGTGTTTTGTAATGGTAATATTCCCTTTTTACCAGATTTCCATGTTCTGACTGTCATCGTTCGCACCTTATTGCCTTCCCACAGATCTACTGACCTTTCATGAAGTATTCATACTGCTTGCGAATACTTAATTATAGCCGAAGTAGGGTGTGCTGTAATGTGATTCAGGTGCAACCTAAACAACTTGGAAACCATGCGTGGTCTATCCTGAGTCAAGGCATCAGTGTTCTGTAGAGCTGCGTCGAGTGCTCCTGTGCCATCCACCATCCTAAATGTTCGCAGAAACTCATCCCGCAAAGTCTCCCAATGGCGCATGTGTTGATGTAGCTCCGTGTCTACATACCATGTAGCTAGACGCAGTCCCAAAGCATGGATAAACAGGTGGACCCATTCTCTTAGGGTTCTGTCGCACCACTGCATTTCCCATGCGAGCAAATATCTGCGTGGATCTTCTGACCCAAGGAACTTTTTGATCCATCTCCCAGCTGGAGCTTCAAATCGCAATATCATCTTATCCCGACATTCCTCCCAATTGTAGAATTCCTTCCCATGTGTATCTCACCAGCACGCAGGTGTTCCTCGTAGGGCTGGCTTAAGGGCCCATAGCCTGTGTCCCTTGTGAACTTGTACTTCGAATGCGCGTAAAAATTCCCTAATGTTACCCAAATCCCCAAAGTAGGGCAGGTCTCTTACCTCGGAGGAGATGAAGAGGAATTTCATTGTGACCCGAAGACATCACAACGCCGAAACCTCATGCAACCGACCTTACCAATTCTCTAGCTCCCCATCAAAGTCGGAAAAGCATTCACTGTCTTTTTCCTAGCAGATTACTCCTTCCATTGTAGGGTTAATCCAACTTTTGTCCTGTGTATTCAACTTGTAAATGTGATCTACTTCCTCCTCATCGCGCACTGGCTCTGTATACTGCGCACCTTCCACGGGATCCAAGGGTACTATTACTCGTGTACCACTATTTTCAAACACCATGCTTCGCTTTTTGGGATTGATAACACCCCCCATATCTATAGCCCAGCCCAATCCGAGGAGCGCAAGGTAGGGGTCCGCATCTTCTACGATTTCTATTACCTCAAAGTCAGCTAGGGCCCTTACTCCCGCGATGTCTACCATGATTTTTGGCAGCCTTCCTAGATGGATGGTCTTCTATTGATTCGCCATGCGCAGCTGGATGGTGGACCATTCCAGCTTAGGTTCTCCCATTCATTGCCATGTTTGTTTAGGTAACACGTTCACATCTGACCCAAAGTCCAAAATAACCTGATCCATCTCGCACTCACCAATCTACGCAATCAACCACATTTCTCTTCTAGTGCATTTTTTATACTGGTATAGTTTGTGTACATCCTTGGTTCCTGGGGTCGGATCGGGCTACGTTGCGAAGCTATTCATTAATGCCTACAGGTTCTCTAGAGCCTTTAGGTTACGTAGAAACTTCATACATGCCTGCAGGAAGGGTTTGACCCCCTCATTTGCCTTGGGGTGTGTCGGTACCTGGACAGAAGCTGCTTATTCCTTAGTGAAGTCCTGGCCAGCTATGGCTATTGTTTCTTGTCTCTCTTTCATGTTCAATCCTTCTTGACGGGTCAGAGGATCCATGGCAACCTCTTCCTTTGGTCCCCGAGTGGCCATCCCACTGCATGTTATGACTTTCACACTTGGATCCATGTTCCTTAGCTCAGCTTTAACTCTCTGCACATTCTGCGTAGGGGTGGGCTGCTTTTCCTACATTTTTGCTATTAATATTGGGCAATCTTCAAACACATGGTCCAGCTGTCTGCAACATTTGTAGGATTGCCTTGTGGGATTTGGGCAGTCCCTTGCAAAGTGTCCTAATTCCTCGCAGTTATAACATATTAGCTATCCACGTCCTCGACCTACGCTTCCTCCCCGACCTCCCCTGCCCCTAGCTAGGGAGCCACCAAAGTTTGTGGGAGATATGGGTGACGCAGGGTCTGATTGCACCCTACACAAGTTTCCTCGATCTATCATCAGATCATAAGTTCGAAAGTTCTACTCATCATGTCCTACCGACCGACAGAATTTGCACCATTTTTGCTTCAGTTCTGAGACGTACGCACCTAGCCGGGGACAATGGTTCGTATCATGCAGCCCCGCTACACAGAAGTCATCACACAACAACGCAGATCTGCTTGAGCCTGGACGCGATAGGTTAGGGTCTCCACTTGCTCCTGGACACACTGGACTAGGTCCTCCTGCCTGCATGTAATCTACCAGTAGTGGGCACTGATCCTTCATATGTCCAGATGCTCGACATCGTATGCACCATAGGTCTACGCTAGCTCCTTTTCCTCGTTCCTTTTGCAGGTTCTGAATTTCCATGTGCATAGCTTTGAGTTGATCCTGAATTTGTTGTACTCCTAACGAAGTATCTTCTCTGGGCGCAACTTCTAATTTCATAGCGACTTACACAGATTTTTCCTACGACTCGAAGGTTTGGTGACTCATTTTTATGCACAGGTGAGGCAACAACATAGCGATGAACCATTCCGTATGTTGGCGATCGTCATACTGAAATCCTCCTTCCCTGATTACTCTTTTTAGTCGTTGATCGTCATACAGACTCAGACGCTCCTTGCTTGAAGTCCTTTACATCTGCTACTAACTGAGAGTAATATTTTGGCTTTCAGAACTGTTGCTTTAGAGCGTCCTTGATATCTTGAATAGATGCATTTCCGTTCTGAGATATGTATCGCATATACCAGTCCAAAGCTCTTTCTTCGAATGCCAAGGACAGCTGCGCCCTCTTCACCGCATCACTTGCCACATTTTGTGCAGTCCATACGGAATCTGCAACAAACCAAAATCGTTCCATATCCTCATCTCCTACCCCCTTGAAGGTAGGTAGTTTTAGGTGCACAACCATATCACTGTCCAGCGGAGCTGGTGGTATGGGCAAATTATTACCTTTGCACGGCCTAGACGGCGGTGTAGCTGGGGGGCTCTGCGCAGTCATCTCTCGCAGAGGGATATAGACAGATCTTCCCCCTTCAAGTTTGGTTTGATATTATTTACCACTGCGTGTCATTCTCTCATTTGGATCCGAGGTCATTCACTCAGTATGACTACACAGAATACTCTTCTCGTGCATTAATATCTTAATCAGTAAGGGTAATGTCTTCAGAAACTTGCCCCGGAAACCTTTAAAGAATCTCCGCTCTGCTTCGGAGTAGGAGACAAACTTATCAATGGAAAATTCAGTCACAAACCCTCCTATCACACTGTCCACCTAGTGATCCACCGTGCAAGTGATGGTATTATCAGTCCTTTCCAGCTATTGGATCAGCCCTGGAGTCCACTGAGTGACTCATTCGTCCTTCCAACACTTCTGGAACTCTACGAGCCTTGCCAACCACTCCTGAAGCTCGATTGCAAATGTCACGAAGAAAATTTCGTAGCTTTCCGTAAGAATGTACCTATCTTTCCACTTTTTTGTCATTAACCTCATGCTGCGATTCTCTTTTATCACAAATTCCTGAATCTGCTTTTCGAACCACTCTTCAATTTATTTCCTCTCAGGCTTCCAGTACTCTCTTGGCATTACCCGATCCCTCTCTCAAAATGCTCCCGATCCCAACAACAGAACCATTTTTTGGCTTGAGGGGTCCTGACCCAGGTTCGGAGGTTAAGGTTTTCCAAAAAACCCCTATACTACTGGCCCTTTCGGCAGTGACCTGCTTGCACAGGTCAAAGTCTCACCCGAAGCAGTATGGGTGGGTGCTAGAACCAGGTTTCCGCACTCTGAGAGAGGATAGGTAAGCCAAGCAGAGCTGCGTCTGACTTTATAATGGCCAAATCGCCTATCTCAGAACCAGATCTATAGATCTCCCTCGCATCCACGTGCACAAGGTCAACTATACTTACTGTAATCAACCAATCATATACTTCTAAAACAATAGTGTAGCATTATAGTTATTATCATAAAACATAACAGAACAGAACCAGATGCACTTAACACAGTACTTTTGCAGCTTAACACAGAATATGCATAACACACCAGCTATCAAATATTCGCATCAACAGTACAAATACATTCAGCTACGCAACAACCTTTATCATTCATTAATCCTTTAGTTCCTTCTTACAATACCTAAACCCGACCTGTGCACACAGCAGTAGGGTCCGCACACAACAGGACTTGGGATCTCCGCGCACATAGCCAGTAGGAGTCCTTTCCCCAAAAACCCAAACAGATCTACTAAGCCTCAATTCGCCTCAAGATCTCATCATCTTCTTGCCTTACAATTCAAAATGTTCCTCTATTTATAAAAATCTAGCCTAATCTTTCCCATGGTCCGCAAATCGTGGTTTTCGGACTCTAGGTTTTCCCTTTAACCCATTACAATGCTTTCGGGCCTTTGACCCACCCCAAAACCCCTGCGCTAGACTAAATATAATAAAAAATGTACAAAATTGGACCAGTTTTGGAGCTTGTAGGAGACCCTGTTCGAACATTTAATGAAGAATATGATGAGTGTTTTCATGCTGAAGGAAACACATTGGTTTATATGCTAGGATCTGATTTAACCCATAATCCTAGCATCATTTGGTATCATAGCAAAGATTCGTTCCTAGTGGAGTACTAGATTACCAGCACAATCGAAAGTTGAAGATGGCAGATTTTCATTGTCATAGCCTCGGTGGAATGGTGAAGAACCTGGAGTTTACATTGCTGGTGAAGTCGAGTTGCGAAATGTATGAGAAAATTGATGCTATGATTTTAAGGAAGGACAACATTGAAGCGAGGAAGGATGAATTGGCAGCAAGATTGGCAACATTAAGAGAGATTGGAAGGGCGTTTGCAGTAAACGAAATTCGGGTTGCTGGAACTGAAGCAAAGGCCGGCATTTGAAGCTGGAGGAACGAAGCAAAAGTGCACCACGTATTTCAAATGAATTTGGGTCGAGGTTTAACACTGTGTTAATACCTGGTTCGATCAGGTTACATTTAATTCCTATATAATCAATTCGCATTGGTTATTCAGGACTCTCCTTCTTCTTCTTCTTCTTCTTCTTCTTCTTCTTCTTTTCTGCGTAAACATTCGATGAGTCAAATTATGCCGTGTGATTACTGTGTGAATTATATAATTAAAAGTCTGCGTGGAGAACTGCACAATGGTTGGTGTAGACTCCAATTAAAATAACAACTTATTAACCTGAACCCATTTTTGTTTGTGTGAATGCTATGACGAGTGAAACGTTGTGGGTTCGTTTAGGTAACAGTATGTTGATTGCTTATTATCATCGTCAACATAAATCGACTTCCTTTTTTTATGCGTGAGTGCCTTGTAATACCACAGAGTCGTAGTGTGGGCACTTAGAAGAGCAACTGTGACCCACGATCACACCTAGAGCCATGGAGCATGAAATTCACAACAGCTCCCATGACCCATGATTGCATGCAGAGCTGTGAGGTGAGTAACTCAAAAGAGCAATTGTGATATCTGACTACGTACAACAAAGTATGCTACATTGCATCTCAATCATCAATACCTGGAAGACCGATAGTGTTTGTGGGGTATAGACTCGATATTGTCCATGGTTGGTTTTTTTAAGATGAGCGTAGGCTCAAATGCTGAGTTGGAAGTATTTCATTGGATCCCGGATGCAATTTTTAAATTGTTATTATTATATGCACTCACCATGGTCCTTTGAAGACTCATAAATCCTTATATGAACTGAAGCTTGCATAAAGTTACAATATTTCATATTGTAGAGAAGTATTTGGGATTGCACATAAAGTAGTGAATCAACTACATCAGTTTGAAGAGTAAGCTTGGGCATAAGAAAAAAATTGCATATTTTACTATACTAATTTGGAAGAGCGGGAATTGGATTTTCCTACATCATTTTTGAATTGGGAAGTTGTAGAGTGAAGCCGTGGAAGCGTGAGGAAGAACAACACTCAAATTTGGAGCTACTTAAAGGGCATATTTGTTGCATTTTTGCGTCAACGTGCAGACTTGGTTGCCGAGACCGCATTAACCTCTGATGTTGTCACAGTGGAGTTGGGAGGTGATGATAGTATGAATTGGCATTCATAACTGCGTTGGCTGTCTTGATGACAGAAAATATGAATTGGAGTGACGCAGCGGAATTATGAGTCAAGGGCAAAGGTATGACTGAACATGTTATGTGTTGACATTTTGGGTTTTCTTAACCAAAATCGAAATTATAAATAAGTATTTTTGTGGAGATGATTTATATATGTCAACATGCGGTTCAAAATTTAAGTGAAAATGTTGCAAATGCGGAGGCATAAATGAATGGAAGAATGAATGAAAATGCGCTATCCTGGGTGATATAAAGAGAAACATGCATTTTTATGTGAGCGGGTTTATTGTGCATAATGTGGGTTCTCGCAGTTTTGGTTAAGTCATTTTGGACCAAAGCTTGTAGCTGGAAATGGGAGAATTCTTTTGATTTGTGTTTAAGATTGTAAACACAATTGCTTGATGTTATAAAATCTTTGTTTTACCATCATATGGCGGCATCTAAGGAGGTGTTATTCAGAATGAAGGTGATGTACGAGTTGTACATTATTCATCGAAGAAGTTAAAAACATGTTCTCTATACACAGGTGAAGAGATGTGAATTGATGTTATATGGTGCAGGGAAATGTTTGCATAAAATGAGAAGCTTATGGGCATGCGAGTGTTTACAGTGACAAAGACGGCACAGAAGATTGGAAACCAAAGAATTGAGATTGCAGAGAGAAATGTTTATTAATAACCTTAACAGGAGCATGAAGTATGATAATTCAGGAAGGTATTTTTGAACATTGAAGATTGAATGGTTTATTTATTTTCACCTTAAAATAAATCTTGGAAAACCTGAATTGTATTTCGACTAAAGACTTCAGTATCATGTGAAATGATAAGGGAAAACTAATGATTTTTCATAAGAATGAAGTATGAAAGAGAGTGAAGATTTTACATCTTAAAAATGTATTAAGGGTGTATGGTGTTGGAGAATTGTAACTTGAATTAAATCAAAATATCCACTATCATAATTATTGGGTAATCCTTGAGGTCAAAACAAATGTTAGAGTCAAATGAATGTTTGGATAGTTTAAGTTAAGATTGAGTATTTTTCATCCAAGATGAAGAATCGGTGTAAGTCTGAAGTCAAAGAGTTGTAAGCTAAGTAAAAAGTCTGAATGTAATTGGGTGCACGATCGGCAGAGCCGACACCCAAAAGAATTGGTAATTGTAACACATGCATTACCAAAGTGTTGTTTGCAGCAAAGTGAAGTAAGAGAATTGTCCAGAGATTGGTTCCAAGACAGAGAACCAAAAGAAGCCAAGCACAGGAGGAAAGCTTTCATTGATTAATGGCAAGTGTGAAGGATTGCTGAAAAGGGGATTGAATGAAATCCACACATGAATAGATAAAGTTCACAAAGGAAGAGAAGATGACTGTTGATAGTCATTTCTGAAGATCTGATGAAGACCATAGCAGAGGGAAGAAGAAGGAAAATTCCAAGGTAAGTAGAATATGTGAACAATTGACGGATGAAGATTATGAGTGGGAGAAGGCTGAGATAACAATTCACCTTGAATTGTTAATGGAATTGTTGAAGGAAAATGTGAAAGACCAGAAACATGGTTGGAACATGAGAAAGAAGGTAAAGTGGCAGAGGCTACACATAAAGAGGGAAAATTAGGTAAACATACAGTTGACGGAAGTGTTGAGGAAACTCGAGCAGATGTTGAGGTGTGAAGAACTCAGAGAGGCTGAGTTAAAAAAGGATGTTTCCATTTGCAGCCCAGAACAGGGTGAAATTTTGGGTGAAGAGATCAATGAGGAAGATCTCATGAACCATTGTGATAGTTCGGAAGAATCTGAAGATGTGTTGGTGAAAGAAGCAGATAAGGCTATGAAGCCTTGCATTTTTAAATCTCACAGTTTATGTCTGTTTGCAGGATGTGTGGAGGATGTTGAACAAGCCTTAGAGTTTGTTAAGGAGAAGGAGTTGAATCTAAAATCTGTTCAGATTGATGCTGAGATAGCAAGATCTTGGAAAGAAAATGAGACAAAGGGGTCTCATGGGAATATGCAACAGAGTATTGAAGCAAAGGAAGAAGGGCCATTTGATGATTGGTCAAAAACAAGTGAAGGTATGGAAAGTCATGTAAAGTTTCCAAATTCTACTCCCATTTAAATTGTTGAGTTATATAGAAAGTTAGATCTTCAAAGAAGAGAACTGGAAAATCAGAGGATCTATACTCATGATAAATTGTTGAAGGTAAAAGACAAAGAAATTGTCCTGAATAATAATAAAGAAACAGAGGAAAAGGATGTAGGAATGATTCAGCAAATCAAAGAAGTTCATCATTGTGAACCAGAACAGGGAGACATTCTTGAAACAGATGATATGAAAAAGAGACTAGCTGACCGTCTCATGGAGAATTTAAATCAGCATACTGATGTGTTGATGGAAGAGGAAATTTTAGAGCAACATACTAAAATGTTGCCAGAGGATAAAGAGGCATTTTTTTATTTTAATAATTGTTTTGTGAGTACAGGTTTTATTTCAGATGTTGGAGGAAATTCGACACAAGTGAAAGAAAAGGAAGAATTTTCTGTGGGAATATGTAATCCATGGAACCGAGAGATTAGATTGTTGGAAACTATGCTGAAGAATTAGGATTCAAGGCATGAAGAGGAATCTCAATTTCAATATTGGTAAATGAAGAATGTGAAGGTGCAAGACAACATTAAACAAGAGGGTGAGGATGAAAGGGTGGCAGTAAGTATAAAAGTTCAACAATCACGAAGTGATAGTAAACAACAGACAAAAGATCTATTGGACAGAGAAATTGAACTGATAAGGAGGATAGTGATGGAAGTATCCCAGAAGAAGATAGAAGCAGTAAAACAAAGAAGAAGCAGCAAGAGGAAGACAGCAGAAGACTGTGAAAGCATAGCCAGTGGGGCAATGCAACATAAAGTGTGGAGACTTGGAGAAAAACAACAAACAAAAGCAACAACAAATGGGAAATTGCAAAACAAGATATGGGATCCAGGAAGAAAAAGATCTGAAACACATGATCAGGCGATCTTGATTATTTTCAACCTTGGGAGTCTGATGCAGGATCATCAAGCTTAAATTTTATTATTCATTTATGTACTATAAGGGGTGAGATGTTTTAAATATTTCATTAATTATTTTTCTCAAATTTAATAAATTAGGAGAGAAAATATAAATGTGAGGATTATTGTAAATATTCCTTAAATAATTAAGGATATGAGTGGAATGGAATTAGGTAGATAATCTAGGGATTAGGAATTCCATAAACGTGACTTAGTTGAGTCCAAAATAAGATAAATCTAAATTGGGTTTTAGTTGAGATTTGTGTGGAGGATTTTATGGAATGGAATAAATTCATTTTTTTGTATAAATAGGAGAGTTGTATGAGGATGTAAACGGGTGAGGAAGTGAGGAATACAGAGAGAGTGAGGAATGGGTTGAGAGTTTTTTGTAAAGGGCCGAGAGCCGAAAGGCCATTCATTGTAACATTTGGCTGAGGATTTTTTTGTGTTATTGTACATCAGTGATTTGTGTGTTTATAGCTCTCTTTCCTGTATGTATATTTTAAACTGAAAATCGTTTTCTTAATGAAGAATTTGATGAGTGCTTTCATGCTGAAGGAAACACACTGGTTTATATGCTAGGATCTGATTTAACCCAGAATCCTGGCATCAGGAACCACTGTTGAAAGATTGAGGGCGATTTTGTGAAGTTTGGAGGCTTTTCTGGCAATTGCTGAAAAAAACAGGCAAATGCGCAGCACCACAACTAGGTGCGCAACGCATAAAGCAGGTGTGTAATGACACACACAGGTGCGCCCTCCCTTTGGCAAGTGTGCAACGCTTCCCCTGTTTTGCTAATTTCGCCCAGAAAACTTGAAAACCGTGCTTTGCTTGAGGTTGCTCAATGGTAGAGGAGACAAATGAAGTCTCTTTTGATGTCATGAAGGCTCTAATACTTGAGTGAAATTGACATTTTTGATTTAAAACCCACTTTCTAATGTTTCAATTTCACCTTTCAAACCTTTGGAAAATACCCTTTACACTTTGACTTTTTTCTTTGCAGGTTGATGATGCTGGAGTTTGGAACTCTTTACATTGCTTTGTTTGATGTTCAGTTTAGCATATGAAGTTGAATTGAAAACTTAGGAATAATACTTATTACATATAATTAACATAAAATTACATTAAAATAAAAATAAATTACATCTCTATTTTTTAATAAAATTACATTGCAAAATAAAAATCATAACTTGAAATCAGAATTAGAACTTTGGAAATCTTCCTTGAAGATCATCTTTCATGTTGGAAAATCCTCTTCATATGATAAAGGAATATTATTTCAATCACTCTCATACTTTTTCTAACCTTATGTAGATGAAATGGTGTTTGATATGGACCTTGGAAAATGAAACCTAGTGACCTAATGGGACCTTGAATGACAAGACTCCATGGTGACTTTGACTGACATAATGACATGATGAAATAGACTTTCATGACTGAAGTATGCTCAGCAAGACATTAATTGGTAATTGTAACACATGCATTACTAAAGTGTTGTTTGCAGCAAATTGAAGCAAGAGAATTGTCTGGAGATTGGTTCAAAGACAGAGAACCAAAAGAAGCCAAGCGCAGGAGGAAAGCTTGCATTGATTAATGGCAAGTGTGAAGGATTGCTGAAAAGGGGATTGAATGAAATCCACACGTGAATAGATAAAGTTCATAAAGGAAGAGAAGATGACTGTTGATAGTCATTTCTGAAGATCTGATGAAGACCATAGCAGCAGGAAGAAGAAGGAAAATGCCAAGGTAAGTGGAATATGTGAACAATTGACGGATGAAGATTATGAGTGGAAGAAGGCTGAGATAACAATTCACCTTGAATTGTTAATGGAATTGTTGCAGGAAAATGTGAAAGACCAGACACATGGTTGGACCATGAGAAAGAAGGTAACGTGGCAGAGGCTACATATAAAGAGGGAAAAGCAGGTAAACATACAGTTGATGGAAGTGTTGAGGAAACTCGAGCAGATGTTGAGGTGTGAAGAACTCAAAGAGGCTGAGTTAAAAATGGATGTTTCCATTTGTAGCCCAGAACAGGGTGAAATTTTGGGTGAATAGATTAATGAGGAAGATCTCATGAACCATTGTGATAGTTCGAAAGAATCTAAAGATGTGTTGGTGAAAGAAGTAGATAAGGCTATGAAGCCTTGCATTTTTAAATCTCACAGTTTATGTATGTTTGTAGGATGTGCGGAGGATGTTGAACAAGCCTTAGAGTTTGTTAAGGAGAAGGAGCTGAATCTAAAATCTGTTCAGATTGATGTTGAGATAGCAAGATCTCGGAAAGAAAATGAGACAAAGGGGTCTCATGGGAATATGCAACAGAGTATTGAAGCAAAGGAAGAAGGGCCATCTGATGATTGGTCAAAAACAAGTGAAGGTATGGAAAGTCATGTAAAGTTTCCAAATTCTACTCCCATTGAAATTGTTGAGTTATATAGAAAGTTAGATCTTCAAAGAAGAGAATAGGAAAAGAAGAGGATCTATACTCATGATAAATTGTTGAAGGTAAAAGACAAAGAAATTGTCCTGAATAATAATCAAGAAACAGAGGAAAAGGATGTAGGAATGATTCAGCAAATCAAAGAAGTTCATCATTATGAAACAGAACAGGGAGACATTCTTGAAACAGATGATATGAAAAAGAGACTAGTTGACCGTCTCATGGAGAATTTAAATCAGCATACTGATGTGTTGATGGAAGAGAAAATTTTAGAGCAACATACTAAAATGTTGCCAGAGGATAAAGAGGCATTTTTTTATTTTAATAATTGTTTTGTGAGTATAGGTTTTATTGCAGATGTTGGAGGAAATTTGACATAAGTGAAAGAAAAGGAAGAATTTTCTGTGGGAATATGTAATCCATGGAACCGAGAGATTAGATTGTTGGAAACTATGCTGAAGAATTAGGATTCAAGGCATGAAGAGGAATTTCAATTTCAATATTGGTAAATGAAGAATGTGAAGGTGCAAGACAACATTAAACAAGAGGGCGAGGATGAAAGGGCGGCAGTAAGTATAAAAGTTCAACAATCACGAAGTGATAGTAAACAACAGACAAAAGATCTATTGGACAGAGAAATTGAACTAATAAGGAGGATAGTGATGGAAGTATCCTAGAAGAAGACAACAGTAGTAAAACAAAGAAAAAGCAGCAAGAGGAAGACAACGGAAGACTGTGAAAGCATAGCCAGTGGGGAAATGCAACATAAAGTGTGGAGACCTGGAGAAAAACAACAAACAAAAGCAACAACAAATGGGAAATTGCAAAACAAGGTATGGGATCCAGGAAGAAAAAGATCTGAAACACATGATCAGGCGATCTTGATTATTTTCAACCTTGGGATTCTGATGCAGGATCATCAAGCTTAAATTTTATTATTCATTTATGTACTATAGGGGGTGAGATGTTTTAATTATTTCATTAATTATTTTTCTCAAATTTAATAAATTAGGAGAGAAAATATAAATGTGAGGATTATTGTAAATATTCCTTAAATAATTAAGGATATGAGTGGAATGGAATTAGGTAGATAATCTAGGGATTAGGAATTCCATAAACGTGACTTAGTTGAGTCCAAAATAAGATAAATTTAAATTGGATTTTAGTTGAGATTTGTGTGGAGGATTTTATGGAATGGAATAAATTCATATTTTTGTATAAATAGGAGAGTTGTATGAGGATGTAAATGGGTGAGGAAGTGAGGAATACAGAGAGAGTGAGGAATGGGTTGAGATTTTTTTGTAAAGGGCCAAGAGCCGAAAGGCCATTCATTGTAATATTTGGCTGAGGATTTTTTTGTGTTATTGTACATCAGTGATTTGTGTGTTTATAGCTCTCTTTCCTGTATGTATATTTTAAACTGAAAATCGTTTTCTTAATGAAGAATTTTATGAGTGCTTTCATGCTTAAGGAAAAACACTGGTTTATATGCTAGGATCTTATTTAACCCAGAATCCTGGCATCAGGAACCACTGCTGAAAGATTGAGGGCGATTTTGTGAAGTTTGGAGGCTTTTCTGGCAATTGCTGAGGAAAATAGGCAAATGCGCAGCACCACAAGTAGGTGTGCAACACATAAAGCAGGTGTGTAATTCCACACATAGGTGCGCCCTCCCTTTGGCAAGCGTGCAACGCTTCCCCTGTTTTGCTAATTTCGCCCAGAAAACTTGAAAACCGTGCTTTGCTTGAGGTTGCTCAATGGTAGAGGAGACAAATGAAGTCTCTTTTGATGTCATGAAGGCTCTAATACTTGAGTGAAATTGATATTTTTGATTTAAAACCCACTTTCTAATGTTTCAATTTCACCTTTCAAACCTTTGGAAAATACCCTTTACACTTTGACTTTTTTCTTTGCAGGTCGATGATGCTGGAGTTTGGAACTCTTTACATTGCTTTGTTTGGTGTTCAGTTTAGCATATGAAGTTGAATTGAAAACTTAGGAATAATACTTATTACATATAATTAACATAAAATTACATTAAAATAAAAATAAATTACATCTCTATTTTTTAATAAAATTACATTGCAAAATAAAAATCATACCTTGAAATCAGAATTAGAACTTTGGAAATCTTCCTTGAAGATCATCTTTCATGTTGGAAAATCCTCTTCATATGATAAAGGAATATTATTTCAATCACTCTCATACTTTTTCTAACCTTATGTAGATGAAATGGTGTTTTATATGGACCTTGAAAAATGAAACCTAGTGACCTAATGGGACCTTCAATGACCAAACTCCATGGTGACTTTGACTGACATAATGACATGATGAAATAGACTTTCATGACTGAAGTATCCTCAGCAAGACATGAATTGGTAGTTGTAACACATGCATTACTAAAGTGTTGTTTGCAGCAAAGTGAAGTAAGAGAATTGTCCAGAGATTGGTTCCAAGACAAAGAACCAAAAGAAGCCAAGCGCAGGAGGAAAGCTTGCATTGATTAATGGCAAGTGTGAAGGGTTGCTGAAAAGGGGATTGAATGAAATCCACACGTGAACAAATAAAGTTAATAAAGGAAGAGAAGATGACTGTTGATAGTCATTTCTGAAGATCTGATGAAGACCATAGCAGCGGGAAGAAGAAGGAAAATGCCGAGGTAAGTGGAATATGTGAACAATTGACGGATGAAGATTATGAGTGGGAGAAGGCTGAGATAACAATTCACCTTGAATTGTTAATGGAATTGTTGCAGGAAAATGTGAAAGACCAGAAACCTGGTTGGACCATGAGAAAGAAGGTAAAGTGGCAGAGGATACACATAAAGAGGGAAAAGCAGGTAAACATACAGTTGACGGAAGTGTTGAGGAAACTCGAGCAGATGTTGAGGTGTGAAGAACTCAGAGAGGCTGATTTAAAAATGGATGTTTCCATTTGTAGCCCAGAACAGGGTGAAATTTTGGGTGAAGAGATCAATGAGGAAGATCTCATGAACCATTGTGATAGTTCGAAAGAATCTGAAGATGTGTTGGTGAAAGAAGCAGATAAGGCTATGAAGCCTTGCATTTTTAAATCTCACATTTTATGTATGTTTGCAGGATGTGCGGAGGATGTTGAACAAGCCTTAGATTTTGTTAAGGAGAAGGATCTGAATCTAAAATCTGTTCAGATTGATGTTGAGATAGCAAGATCTCGAAAAGAAAATGAGACAAAGGGGTCTCATGGGAATATGCAACAGAGTATTGAAGCAAAGGAAGAAGGGCCATCTGATGATTGGTCAAAAACAAGTGAAGGTATGGAAAGTCATGTAAAGTTTCCAAATTCTACTCCCATTGAAATTGTTGAGTTATATAGAAAGTTAGATCTTCAAAGAAGAGAACTGGAAAAGCAGAGGATCTATACTCATGATAAATTGTTGAAGGTAAAAGACAAAGAAATTGTCCTGAATAATAATCAAGAAACAGAGGAAACAGATGTAGGAATGATTCAGCAAATCAAAGAAGCTCATCATTGTGAAACAGAACAGGGAGACATTCTTGAAACAGATGATATGAAAAAGAGACTAGCTGACCGTCTCATGGAGAATTTAAATCAGCATACTGATGTGTTGATGGAAGAGGAAATTTTAGAGCAACATACTGAAATGTTGCCAGAGGATAAAGAGGCATTTTTTATTTTAATAATTGTTTTGTGAGTACAGGTTTTATTGCAGATGTTGGAGGAAATTCGACACAAGTGAAAGAAAAGGAAGAATTTTCTGTGGGAATATGTAATCCATGGAACCGAGAGATTAGATTGTTGGAAACTATGCTGAAGAATTAGGATTCAAGGCATGAAGAGGAATCTCAATTTCAATATTGGTAAATGAAGAATGTGAAGGTGCAAGACAACATTAAACAAGAGGGTGAGGATGAAAGGGCAGCAGTAAGTATAAAAGTTCAACAATCACGAAGTGATAGTAAACAATAGACAAAAGATCTATTGGACAGAGAAATTGAACTAATAAGGAGGATAGTGATGGAAGTATCCCAGAAGAAGACAACAGCAGTAAAACAAAGAAGAAGTAGCAAGAGGAAGACAGCGAAAGACTGTGAAAGCATAGCCAGTGGGGCAATGCAACATAAAGTGCGGAGACCTGGAGAAAAACAACAAACAAAAGCAACAACAAATGGGAAATTGCAGAACAAGATATGGGATCCAGGAAGAAAAAGATCTGAAACACATGATCAGGCGATCATGATTATTTTCAACCTTGGGAGTCTGATGCAGGAGCATCAAGCTTAAATTTTATTATTCAGTTATGTACTATAGGGGGTGAGATGTTTTAATTATTTTATTAATTATTTTGCTCAAATTTAATAGATTAGAAGAGAAAATATAAATATGAGGATTATTGTAAATATTCCTTAAATAATTAAGGATATGAGTGGAATGGAATTAGGTAGATAATCTATGGATTATGAATTCCATAAACGGGACTTAGTTGAGTCCAAAATAAGATAAATCTAAATTGGATTTTAGTTGAGATTTGTGTGGAGGATTTTATGGAATGGAATAAATTCATATTTTTGTATAAATAGGAGAGTTGTATGAGGATGTAAACGGGTGAGGAAGTGAGGAATACAGAGAGAGTGAGGAATGGGTTGAGAGTTTTTTGTAAAGGGCCGAGAGCCGAAAGGCCATTCATTGTAATATTTGGCTGAGGATTTTTTTATGTTATTGTACATCAGTGATTTGTGTGTTTATAGCTCTCTTTCCTGTATGTATATTTTAAATTGAAAATTGTTTTCTTAATGAAGAATTTGATGAGTGTTTTCATGTTGAAGGAAACACATTGGTTTATATGCTAGGATCTGATTTAACCCAGAATCCTAGCATCAGGAACCACTGCTGAAAGATTGAGGGAAATTTTGTGAAGTTTGGAGGCTCTTCTGGAAATTGGTGAGGAAAACAGGCAAATGTACAGCACCAAAAGTAGGTGCGCAACGCATAAAGCAGGCGTGCAATGCCAGACACAGGTGCACCCTCCCTATGGCAGGCGCGCAATGCTTCCCCTATTTTTCTAATTTCGCCCAGAAAACTTGAAAACCTTGCTTGGCTTGAGGTTGCTCAATGGTAGAGGAGAAAAATGAAGTATCTTTTGATGTCATGAAGGCTCTAATACTTGAGTGAAATTGATATTTTTGATTTAAAACCCACTTTCTAATGTTTCAATTTCACCTTTCAAACCTTTGGAAAATACCCTTTACACTTTGACTTTTTTCTTTGCAGGTTGATGATGTTGGAGTTTGGAACTCTTTACATTGCTTTTTTTGGTGTTCAGTTTAGCATATGAAGTTGAATTGAAAACTTAGGAATAATACTTATTACATATAATTAACATAAAATTACATTAAAATAAAAATAAATTACATCTCTGTTTTTTAATAAAATTACATTGCAAAATAAAAATCATAACTTGAAATCAGAATTAGAACTTTGGAAATCTTCCTTGAAGATCATCTTTCATGTTGGGAAATCCTCTTCATTTGATAAAGGAATATTATTTCAATCACTCTCATACTTTTTCTAACCTTATGTAGATGAAATGGTGTTTTATTTGGACCTTGGAAAATGAAACCTAGTGACCTAATGGGACCTTGAATGACCAGACTCCATGGTGACTTTGATTGACATAATGACACGATGAAATAGGCTTTCATGACTAAAGTATGCTCATCAAGACATGAAGGTGGGCCAACAAATATGAATATTTTGAGGGAGATTGAAGTTTTATGACTAGGGCTACCTTTAGTGAGTGAATATTTTACATGACCTAATGGAATGATTAAATTTTTTTGACTGAGACTCCTAAAATGATATGAAAAGAGTAATTTTTATCACTGATGGCAATATGAAAATACTGAAAATAACATAATCAATAATATCATGTAACCCAAACTCTTCATCTTCAAGAGTTTCATTATTGTCTTCTTCCACAACATTTTCATTATTGGCTTTAGTTTGATCATTTTCCTCTTCTAATGGATCTTTGATATCTGTGAATGTCCCAAAGTATGCCTTTCCAATCATTCCATCTAATGGTGGTTGAGGTTTATTTTCTTTTTTTGCCACACGGGATTCATTAAAATCCCCTTTCCTCAAACCAACTTCTTGCATTCCATCTGGAAGAAATTAAAGAGAATTACTTCTTTGGTGAATAAATTTGCATTGTAGTGGCTATTTCTCAATGGAAATGAAATTTCTTCCTTTTTGTAAGCAACATGTTAGTGTTGTACCTAATCATCAAGTACAAAATAAATAATTTAGTAAATTAGTATAAACACATAAAAAATAAAAAATAAAATATTGACATTCATTTTTATATAATAAAACTTACCTGAGCCTGAAAATAAATCCAAAACCCAATCTCCTTCATTTGAACATAAATCTAAAAGATAGTTAATCAATGACAGTGGATTTTGATATATGTTAACTATCTCTCCTTTTGCTTTTTTATCTTCATATGTTAGTTTTTTTACAACAACATCAAGGACCAGTACGTGGCTATGACTCTTTCCATCTACTTGATTGAAAATCATAGGCTTATAGCTTTCATATTTTGTCCAAATTTCAACATGAATGAACTCACAATCACTTATAATTAGTTGATTTCCGCAACCAATAAGATTTGACTTTTGCCTATAACATGAAATAGTAAAATTCAATTGACTTGTACATAAACAAAATTTTTAACATTAATCAAACATAAAATTTCAACATCTTATCATGTAAGCTGTATCCTTGACTTTTCTTTTCCCTTGAAGCTTGATAATAACAACCCCAATTGTGTGTCTGAATGAGATGTCACAAATAACCAAAATGGTGATGTTGTGACTTCTATAAATCTCGTAACCACTTTACTAAAAGCTTGATAAGTGTAAGAGTCACTATCAGATTCAATGTTTGGGATATTGAAACCATGAGGAATATCTGCAACAACTAGGGAATAATCCCTTTTAGGTATGACTTTTGCAAAGTCTTCATAATCACTTGATATTATATGATATTGGATAGTGTGGAGCCCATTCCGAATGAAATGCTTAAGACTGGGATCAAGTTCAACATCACTAAGACGTTGTTTTCTCATATTTTCCATTTTAGTTTTTTCAATAAAGCTTTTGAAACTATCTGGCCCTCCATTTCCATCCTTCTTCATATTTAATGAAATAAAAAAATATATGTATAAGTTATAAAATAAAAATAATATACATATGAATATAAATTAATGTATAAATCAACATACAGTTTTAAATGCAAGATAAAAATATTTTAGCACTGATGTAGAACTTTAATCTGGGTAGTTGCGTACAACATCATCCCAACTATCCTCATTCAACAATTTAACCATTTTTTCTTGTATTCTCATATAAACCTTGTGACTAAATAAATAAAGTAAAAAATGTTAATATAGTGATATGTATAACAAATACTACCAACAACAATATATTATATTTAACAAAAACTTATAATCCAGAAATAAGTAAAAATAACAAACTTACTTTAGAAATTCATCAGACATTTCCTCCAATGATAATTCTCCTGTCTTTACACGAGACACTATTGTTTTGACAAGTTTTTCATCCTTCACTCCTTGCATTGATCTCCAATGTGTGAGAGTCATATCTTTTGGAAGGAGCTTCATTTCAGGACCTGATTTACTATTGGTACATATCAATGGTTAAGAGTTTTTGACCTTCTAAATTTGTATGCCAACGTTCTCCCACAACTCAAAAATATGATCAATCAATTCCCATATCTCTACAATTCTAAATTCCAACTGGAAAATGTTATCCATACCTCTGAATATTCCAAAATTTACTTTTCCACCTTTTGAATTGATTTTTTCCTCAATTTGATAATTGATTTCCATACAACATTCCTTTTGAAATGCATGGTCAACCTTTGTCTTATCCCCACCACATTTTTCTTCAAATTCACTATGAATAAATCTGAGCCTTTGGATTAAATTCATAGAAATGCTATACTTATTATATGAATTATGATCCCATTCCAATAAATTTTCTTCTGTATCTATTAAACAAGCATAAATTATACATTTCATTGTTTCAAAGCACGGGTTATTGGGATATTCCTCCATCAATTGTCTTTGATCTTCTACAGAATGGTTTCCCCCAAGTACATAATATTTGTATTCAAACATTTTGACTTGTCAAATTCTTTTTTGTTAGGAACTTGACTTGGATCAACAAGAAGAAAATAATCAATCGCATGTGCAAAAGGGTTGTACCTCATCAATGTTTTAAAATTGTGAACATGCAAGTGGTGTGGCTTTCTAATTTTATATTTGAATGATCCTTCATCTGGCTTGTAGACTTGAATGAAATTAAGTTGAAATGACTGACTAACCTGTTATCACCAAATTTTTTTTCTTCAAAACATTGTATGTCAACTCTGTTTTTGATCATGGTCTAAATAGGTCTGAAAGTCATTTTAGTTTGGTTAAGGGTAGGTCATAGCTTTTAGAGGTTTAATGTTCATCATCTAAATTCAAATAAGGTGTTTATAGGTCCATTCCATGGTCAAATATTCACACTTTTCATTTAAAGGTCATTCAGTTAAGTTTCGGGCTAAATTTATGCAATTAGCCAGGAATCCACCGTTTCGTAGCGTCATTAGTTCAAAAAAGAGGAAATTCGCTACGAAAGCGCTGCTACTTTCATAGCGCAAACTGTGAAAATTACACTGTGAGCGCTACGAAAGCTCGGTTTCTTTGCTTTCATGTCAAATGAGCCAAATTTTGTCAAATTCAGTTGGGGAATGATAGGATAGGGGTATGGTGAGTCAGTTAGTTACCAGATTTGATGTACTTACCTGTCCTACAGTCATCATAGTCATGATAGGATATCAATGAAGCATCATTTAGTCATGAGGTGACATCTCAAATTCAAATTTTTGCCTAACTTAGTCATTCCAGTTTTCGTTTGCCTACACTCAACTGTTTAAGCTCTGAAGTAGTAAAATT
Source organism: Pinus albicaulis (assembly GCA_034641835.2). Lineage (NCBI taxonomy): Eukaryota > Viridiplantae > Streptophyta > Pinopsida > Pinales > Pinaceae > Pinus > Pinus albicaulis. The sequence goes on from CM076581.1 coordinate 31,139,053, forward strand.
AAGCATGTGGTTGTTCTATACCAAGGCTATCTTCAATATAATCAAGCAAGGTTGTTTATTTTCTCAAGCAAGGTTGTTCTATGTTATCAAGCAATGTTGTTCATGCATGATCAAGCAAGGCTGTTTTACAGATTCTAGAGAAGCTAACAGGTTTTTCTCAAAGAGCATGGTAGAGGAGAAGACAGTTCACAGATGAGGACATTGTCTAAGATATGAACCTGAAAATGTGAAAGCTTTAGTTGAGGATCAAACAGTGATGGAGACTTTCATCAAAGCAGGTTGTCTCCAGTTTTGTGAAAAACTACAGGGTGGTCACACTCAGGTGTCAAAGGAGTTTGCCTTATGTTTCAGTGCAACCACTACCAAAATTGGAATGTTAAATGTACCAGTCACACCTAAGATCATAGCTTCTGTGACAGAGATACCAAGGCGGTATGAATATTGGTTTAAAGGTTTTAGGTTTGACATGGAACCATGCAAGGAATTTATGAAACCTGAATATGTTGATATGGACCTGAAAAATGCAATACCCAGAATTTGTATCAAGCATAACTATGCAAAGCTACTATTTAATATTCAAAGATACTTCACATGTGAAGGCAAGTACCATAAATTTTACACTTATCATTTCAAGATGTTGTTGCATTTCACAGGTATGATATCACTAGATTTGTCGTTTTATTTGCATAGAAGCCTTGCCAAAATGGCTGACAAAGTCCAAGCCAAATCTGATGGCCGTGAAACATCCTTGTTTCACCATGGTTTGATAAATTATTGGTTTTGAATGAGCTTCAGAAGATAAATAGGTATTGGTCTTCCTTTTTGTTTATGAATGGATTTGAAATGGAAACTCTAACCCCAACTAGGAACCCTAAAATTAAAGGGAATCCTTCATCACCAGTAGCAAAATCCAGTCATCCAGTGATTACTAAAGCAAAGAGGTTTATAAAGTTGAAACCAAGGAAACAGGTTGAAAATAGAACAAAGAAGACACCAGTACTTGTTGCAGGAACTCCTTCACCTGCAAAATAGAGTTTAAAAAGTGTCAAAGAGGCTAAACAAAAACAAGTGGCCAGCAAGCAGGAAATCCAGAGAGTGACAAGAAGTCAAACAATAGCATCAAAGGGAAAAACAGTTGTTTCAGGTTCAGTTGACAGCTTAGTGATGAAAGGCAACTTAGATGACATCTTACATGAAATTGATATAGAAGAGTCACCTATTGTGCAAGCTGATTTTATTGGAAAATATGAACACAAATAGAAAAAAATGAAATCAACAAATAAACTGAAATTTGAAGATGAGAATGCAGCCTTTGTCTTTCAAGCTAGGAAGCCTTTGACTAGGCATACTAAAGGGCTCAAATAACATAGTAAGGAGGTCCAAGAAGCTACTGAAACATTCAAAGTACCTAAAGAGGTAGTTGACCTCTCATCACCAGCAGTAGAGCATGCAGCTAGCAGAATAATGAAGGAAAAAGAAGACTTGACAGAGTATAGAAGGCTTGAGGAGAAATTGACATCAGCAAAACAAGAGATTGCTAAGATGAAGAAAAGAGCCAAAAAGCACATCATTGAGAAAACAAAATTCAAGAGGATGAAAGCGGAATGGGAAGGCTAAATTGTTTCTAGGTCTGAAATTCCAAGTGTTGCAGAGCAGTTTTTCACATGGACAGTGCTAGCTATCAATGAAGAAAGATCTATCAGAGTGATTAATACTCATTTGAGAGACAGTAATAGAAGGCTAAGAGGCCAAGTTGAAGATTTGGAACTACAACTGAAAATGTCTCAAGATGAACTAAAAAACAAAGGTGCAAAATAACAAATTCAAAGAAAACTCAAAGGGAAAATGAAGAATAAACTTTATGAAAAGTTATGTTTTAGCTCATATGGCTGATGGTTTTGATGAAGCTAGTGATTTTCTGAAGTTTGGCACCTTTTTGTTTTAAATTTTGAAGAAAATTGGTTAAAACTGCTTACACAGCAGTTTCGTAGCGCACATAGTGCAAAAACAGTGAAATGCGCTACGAAACTGTTGTAGCAGCGTTTTTCACCCTTTTCCTTAAATATTTGAAGAGCATACATGTATATTTTGGCTTGAAAATTATAAGGAAGGTGTGTTAAGTGAATATGCACATAATCCCAAAAGAAGGAGGCCAAATTTTGAAGGCAAATAAGTTAAAGGTATGCGCTACGAAACTGTGTTATTTTCGTAGCGCATGTGTGTTTTGGCTATTTTGGGCAGTTCGAAGTGGATTTTGTATAGCTGGCACATGGGGATGATTTGGACATATGCTATTCTAGTTCTTGACAGTAGATAGCCTCAAATTTATGGGTTCATAGTGGTCAGAGTGTTTAAAAAACTTAAATAATCCTAAGCCTAAAAATAGGGGAATAGTTTCCTAGTTTGCAGGAGATCAACATCATCAACATTATGGTCATAATAGGTTGGAGCTCATCATCAGGATTCAACCTTATGGAGATATAGGTGGAAAATGATGTAATCAAGTTTAGATAAAGTTGTTATGAGTAGAGTTAAAGAGTTATAATTCTATTTGTAATAGGACTCTGTATTAGGTTTACAACTGTCTTTGTAATAAATACCATGTTATATGGTTAGGATAGGTGTCAAAGATAGTAATTCGATGTATCTAAGCTGGGGATAAGCTTATATTATGTTGTAAATGATCTATAAAGGATCAAGGAGTCGAATTAGAGAGGGCTAAACATTTTTAGCAAAAAGACTGTGTTTACTGTAAGTGATTGTTTTCAGCTTTAATACAAAGAACTTTACTTAGACAACTTGAGATTCATACACAGTTTTAGTGTTTGTTTGTTCTATTGCATCCTTTTACTATCTATTGCAATGGTATTTGCTTATGTTTACTCAGAATTCGTCCTTGATGCTCTGACTTCCTATGTAGGAAAATTGACTGTGTCTCTATTGTTTCAGATGTGTATCTTTTGACTAAAACTCTAACACGCCTCAACTTCCATGCTAAGTAGAATGATTGTTTTACTGAAGCTATCATGACGCCATAAGCCCAATGTACTCTTGCTAATGTGATTTACAACCAAATTCATTCATTTATCTATTTATGATCACACATAGAGTTAGCCATCTTCAATTTTATTGAAAATCAGTAACCCTTGAGAGAGCCCTCTCAGGTTGAGGAGGCTAAGCCTCAACCAAAAGCTTGGTTTGAAATAGTTTCACAAGATTAGTTTGATGAGCAGCCTATCAGGTCTGATTTTGTGATAACATAACCTCCATTAAATTTGTCTTCGTCAAATGATATTGAATGACATTTTGTTTTATTTTAATAACGCCATCCTCTAAATCAGCTCCCGGTGTAATGATTTCCCTGCTTCCTTTTGAGTTTTCACTAGGACATTCACTACTGTCCATGATTTTTTCAGAATGAGAAACTTTAGTTTCTTCCTGCTATTGGTTATGGTATTTTCTTCAACGAAAGCAATCTCATCATCATAACATAGAAGGGAGACATTCATGGGTATTTTTGTTCTTGTTGTTTTATGGCTCTTCTCCTTTCTAACATTAGTTCTAATCTGATCCTCAGTAATGACAACACATTATTCATCTTTAGCTTAAACTTCAACTTCCTCCTCTTCAAAAGTAACATGTCTACCCTTACTAGATTGATCCCTTTGATATAGTCTTGTAGCATCATGAAGTATTTTTTTTCTTCTTTTCCATATTATCTTCTTCATGTTGATGGAAAATGTTGACAACATTCATAATATCTCGCTCTATATAATATTTCCCTCCCAACATAATTGAAAGACCCTCAACAAAATCCTGTCAAACAAAATATACTATGTCAATAGTAACTAAGTTATTAAAAATATAATGATATAGTTAGAATAAGGAAAAACGCATAAATGTAAATAAAAATACTTACAATTTTCTACGCAATATTATTTACGATTTGTTTGTATATACTTGAAGAATCTTCCCCCGTGTTATACATCGCCAATGTAAAATGATATCTAATCTTATCATGTGACTTGGGAAGTTTTGAAAGTATATAGACATTTTCAGTATTCGGAAAAATATATAGGTCTATTACTTTTCCCACCAGCTCATAACTTGTAGCATCAAAATTTTTACTAGCATATAGATATAATTGCAGAAGAATTTCGCCTTCTCTATCTTTGATAAACCATGCATATTTTGTACGATTCACTTCTTTTGATTTCTTCCAGTATGAATCCAACTTATTGTCTTTTGAGAAGGCATCTCCTACATTTTCAGTAATTAACTAAGGTGGAGTTCGTTCAACAATATTTTTTGAGGGCCCACTTGCAGCTCCAAATGATGCAATTGTTGACTTTGTTCCAGAAAGATTGACAGAATCCTTCCTTGATGTCATTTTCCTGCAAACATATATATCTACATATAAATTAGTAACTCACAAAAAAATCAATATCTTACGTAAACTAAAAACACGAAAAAAAATTAAAAACTAAAAAACCCCAGAAACATGTAGATCACCCCCAGATCTAGTGTGCATTTAGGTTAATCAAAAATACCAAAATAGAAAACCAATTCCTTTAATTATTTTTTTTCTCCCTACACCCCTTGGAAAAAAAAGTTGATTTTTTTTTTACATGTGATCTCCTCGATCCCCCCTAGATTTTTTTTTTTTTTACATGTGATCTCCCCAACCCCGGCTGGAATTATTTTTTTTGGGTGTCGTTGGGCTCGAGCGAGTGTCCGCCCGCAACACAATGTTGTGCTGCGGGCCGGCACCCGCACGAGCCCAATGGTGGACCCACCGATCGATGCACTGTTGGGCTTGGGCAGGAGGCATCCCGAGCCCAACGAAAACATTGGGTTTTCGTTGGTATCAGGCGTCTGCCAGCCCGCAACACGACGACCACGACCGCCGTGCTGCGAGCGAACATGCACATGGGCGGGCACAAGGGGCCGATTCTGAGAATCAACCCTTTGCTAGTCAGGGGGGCTGACTCTGGGCGCCTGCCTATGGGCGCGTCTACCTATAGCATGACGTTCAAGACCGTCGAGCTGCAGGAGGACACGGCCAGGGGCGGGCGCTTGCCCGTGGGTGCATCCGCCCGCAGCACAATGACCACGACCGCTGTGCTGCGGGCATCCGCCCAGGCCCAATGATAGCGTTGGGTTCAGGGGGGCGGAGGGGGGAGGTTTGAGGGCGTGCCTGCTTGGGCCACAGTGGCTAGGGGCCAACCCTAGGCGGGCCTACCCTCCATGTCCGTGCGATTTTTTTATTAATTTTTAGATAATAAAATTATTTCAATTGGTTTTATGTGGTAATCTGGATGTACCAACCAACAAATTTTAAAGGCAACTACTAGTAAACTTATGGGGGTTGAGAATATGTACTCAATGGGATTTGAACTTAAGTCTACTTTATTTTAATAATTTCCTAATTTTTGAAATAATAAATTAAGTTGCTACTAAAGAAAAAATAATAATTGATTTGTTGGCATCCATTAAATTATTTTCCTCAAATTCCTTGTTGAATGGTCCAAGTAGAAGGGGAACTAACCTTTCAAATGCGAGAATATCCCGTTGACAATGTTGTTGCTCCATAAAATCATTCCAATCTTTTAAACAAAACGTCGAAAAATCTTGATTTGATGTGAGGAATAGTGACAATGAAAATTATTATATAGTGGAAATTACCGAATTTATTTACCGTGGGGTAAATGTGGGATAAAAACTATAATAAATATTAAAAAAAATCTATAATCAAGTAAATGTTATATAATTTAAGTAAGATTTTTTTTAATTTGGAAAAAAATATTAAAATAAAATTGTGTAGAAAATTTAAATCGAAATTATGGCCAATATTTAAGAGAATATTTTAGTCGAAAATTTTTAAATAAATCGTAGAAGTAAAATTTGGAGGGACATACTTCAAGCGGAAATTTTGGAGGGAAAATTTTTGGTGAAAATTTTTAAAGGGAAATTTTGGATGGAAAACTTCATTCTTTCAGCTATATATTATTGTTGGGAGAGATATCATTTGCACCATTCAACATCTTTGTCGCGTAACAACTATATTCATATTGATGAATATAACGAAAATTATTTCACTATGAATATCAAGTCAAATTTTCCACTTAGTCCTAATCAGAAGGACTATGAGAGCATCAGTGACGAAGGGCATGATGAAGAATTTCAAATAAATAGAGAGTTGGATTTTCCACTTAGTCATAATCCTATGGACAATGAAAGCAGCAGTGATGAAGGGCAGGATGAAGAATTTCCAAAAAATAGAGACTCACAATTTCCACTTAATCCTAATCCTAAGAACTTTTAGAGCAATAGTGATGAATGGAAGGATGAAGAATTTTCAGTGAATAGAAATTCATATTTTCCAGTTAATCCTAATCCTAAGGACTATGAGAGTAATAGTGGTGAATGACAAAATGAATAATTTTCATTGAATAGAGAGACACAATTTCCACTTAGTCCTAATCCTAAGGACTATAAGAGAAATAGTGATGAATGGCAATATGTAGAATTTTTAGTGGATAGAGAGTCGTGTTTGCCACTCAGTCCTAATCCTAAGGAATATGAGAGCAATAGTTATGAATGGAAAGATGAAAAATTTTCAATAAAAAAAGAGTCACATTTTCCACTTAGTCCTAACCCGATGGAATTTGAGAGTAGCAGTGACGAAGGTTGGGATGAATAATTTCCAATAAATCGAGAGTCATAATTTCCACCTAGTGCTAATCCTATGGACTATGAGAGCAACAGTGACGAAGGGCATGATGAAGAATTTCCAATAAATCTGAAGTCACAATTTCCACTTAGTCCTAATCATATGGACTATGAGAGCAATAGTGACGAAGGCCATAATGATTAATTTCCAATAAATCGAGTCGCAATTTCCACTTAGTCCTAATCCTATGGACTATGAGAGTAGTAGTGATGAAGGGAAAGATCAAGATGGTGAAGAATATCCTCCAAATCATTATTTCAAAACCACATATGATGGTATTAAATATTTTCCTTCTACCGAAGATGGTAATGAATATTTTTCAAATAGTGATGGTGGTGAATTCCCTAACTATATTCAAAATTATCATAGTAAGAATAGTATTCCTCCTAATGATGATGGAAATGCTTGTTTAGAGAATTATGAAATGATGGAGATGTTTCCAACAAATATTGTATCTAGGAGTAGGATTAGACCTTTTTGTATCAATCCAATATGTTCTAGTTATACAAGGGGTAGAGTAGAATATCTCACGAGAATAAGTTCTATCATTGATCTCATTTCAAGTGACTATTGTAAAAAGGATTGCTTGAAACATATGGATTTCAAGTTTGCTTTGGAGAAAAGGAAGAGCTATTTTTCAATAAATAAAAGCAAGCAAGATTCATATTTTGTGGAGTGCATGCAATCTATACTAACATATTATGATTATCATATTAGGTATTTATTGCTCTGTAGAAATACTTTCAAAATGTTTCATTCAATTGATAATTTTAGTCTGTTAAGAATCCAATATAATTTGGAAAAAGATACTACATATTATTTAGAAGTTCATCATAAATGAGAGTTTGGGCCACTAGAAAACACTGCAATGTCATGGTTTCAAGACTTCTTTTCAAAACAAGGAGAGTGTTTTCCAAATAGAGATACAACACATATTCCAGATAATTTCTCAAGACGACAAATCTACAACTTATACAAGGAATATGCAGAAGATATTGAAGGAAATGGTCGTTTATTACATATCAATATTTAGTGCAGATATGAAGGAGAGAATTCAACGATGTTCGTATTCCTAAGAAGACAAGGATGGGGGTTTTCTGTACATGTGCTTCTTTAAAATAAAAAAGGGATAAATGTTAAGAATAAAAAGAGGTAAGCATTCATAACATTATTCTTTTAAATTGTGTTGACACCTAATACTAAGGGATTGGGTGAGATTGTATAAAATTGTAAATTAGGAAATAAGGAAGGCTAAGAGCCATTAGGAAATGAATCCCAATAGTCTCACCTCCATGTATAAATTCATGCATCCTGAACCAGTCATGCCTCCCAAGAAGAAAGGTCAGGAACCCTTGAATTCTATGGTTCATCCTCCAATTGACCTGGATCATATCAGCCTTGCAGAGAAGGATTTTAAAATCCATGAAACCCTCTGTGAGTTTGGTCTTTTTGATGTTTATTGGTGGTTAGAAGATAAGTTGATAGATGGTGTTGATGACATTTTCCTGTGGGACAAATAAATTCCCTATTACATTTTACCTAAAACCCACAGTGCCCTAGAGTTCATCAGAAGATGTTGTGTCTGTTATATCCCTAACTAGAGAGTTGTTATTTCCCCTACTGGTGAAGTTTTGTTTACAATTAATGTCCAATCCATTATCCAAATGATGCAGGAACCTTAAATAGAAAAAACTACACCATTTTCTTGAGAAACCCTCATAGACCTATACCAAAAGATAGATTTTGATAAGAGAGCCAAAACCCTCGAGTTGTTCTTGACTGCAAATACACCTTTACCCAAGAAAAATCCTCCCTATCCCTCATCCTTATTCCCTGAAAGATCAAAACAAATAGCCACAGTCCTATCATATCTCCTTGGGTACTACTCTGACCAATGGATAGATGAGGCAATTATAGGCTTTTTTACTATATTGTCCACATATTCCAGGCCCTCTATCATGTTTGATTTTAGCCAATTCTTAGCTGGTATCATCCATTACTAGTTTGTAAAATTCCATACAGAGGGAGTGTTTAAATATACTTTTGTTATTGTTTACATGTTCTTATATTTTCAGTTAGAAAGGTTTTAGTTTGCTATGAAGAAAATGGATGAAAATGGACACCCATAGTCTGTCATTTTTTGGACCACCCTACTGATGAAAGAGCAAGAATCATACAACTACAAGCAGTTCCTTAAGTAGTTTTTGCATCCAACCATGAGTATTCTAAATGGCATAGTTGAGCCAAGAATAAGTGAAGATATTAAGATAATTATGCATCTTTCAGATCAGGCCAGAACAACAGACTGGTATTTGTACCAGAATTATACATAGATGAGAGTATATGGGTGTGAATTGACTCCCTACAAGTTTCCAAAATTCCTCTCAATGAGGATTTTTGCCCTGGAATATATCAGAAAAATGTAGAATGCGTATGAGGTGCATTATGTCTCAGCAAAGAAAAAATCACAATTCGGGATCAAGTCCGAAATTGGGCCATTTATATGCAGCAACAGGGTAGCAGGAGAGGAAGCTGACAAAATATTGAAAGAAATGAAGTTTTCTCCCAACTTTACATGGTCTTATGATCCATTTTGGGTCATTTCCAAAATGAGGGTGGAAAAAATGTTCACACCCTACATTCATACACAAAGGCCAGAAATAGAACAATTCATGAATCAGACAGAGTGGATAGAAAATAATTTACAAGAGGCAGAGGAGAAGGAAATATCTACTTCAGTATTAAAAACCCCTGTAGCACAGCAGAAACAGAGCAAAGAGAATAAGAAAGAAGAAACATGGAAGAGGTAGAGGGAAGATCAGTCACCTTCAGTGAATAATACTTCCAATAAATATTTCAAAATGAAGTATAAGAAAATAGCCAGGATACATATGGACATTGATCAAGGCAAAGAGATAGAGCAGGATACCATCATCAACATCCTAGAACTCCAGGATCATCTCTAGTGGGAGGACAACCCATCTCTTTCCATACTACCTCAACTACTATCCTAAATCAGAAATAACCCCTCCAAACATCCACATCCAGTGTTGTTGCAGGAGAAAGGGAGAAGACAATGTTTGATACCTTTAGGAAAATCAAACTGAGGAATGAAATCTTAAAGAATAGCACCTAAACCCAATTCTCGAAGCAAGGCTCTAGCTCACAGAGCATATTTTTATCAGACTTTGATTCAGAGAAGGGGAAAATGCATATGGAATTTCTAGAAGCTCAAATTTAAAAACCCAAGATGGAAAAAACTTACAAGTAGAGTTCATTTGAATTCAGCATATAGGACATCCATCCCATTGACCAGATGGAAATGCACAAATAGACAAGTTAAATGATCTCTTCTACCTTAACCAACACAACAATGAATTTTTCTAAGTTGTAGGTCTCCTTAGCAAATGTACAGTCACAGCTCAAGATGGAAAATATTTCTTCTATGCCCAAGGATACAAGGATAAAATCCTTGGAAGATTTGGTTGTAAGGCTAGGATATGACCCCTCAAATTTGCAGGCTGTGGAGGATATAATTAAGAAGAAAAATGTAGATATATCAGCATTAAGTAAGTAGCTAAAGATGTCAGCCACATAAGACCCACTTACAAAAGAAATAGAGGAGACACAGACCCAGAAATCTGAAATGATGAAACTCATCATGGAGCAGACCGCCCAAATGAAAAAGATGGAGATTGAGATGGAAAAAATGGTCAAGGAAAAAGAGCATGCTGCCAAAAATTCTATTGTTCCTTTAGAGGTTGTACCCCTTACATCCATTCCTGCATCAACAAATTCAATATTTAGCACAGGAGATGTTGCAGATCAGCTAGCAAAATCAGTGGAGAACATGTCATTACAAACAGGCAGGCTCAATACAAGATTTTACAATATCATATGGTAAAGACTGCAATGGCTCATGCAACAGAATCACAAAGAAGTTAGAAGCAGATAGAGAGTTTATAGAAATCTCTAAAGGAATCCTCCACTGGAAACACCTAGGGTCAAATTAAAGAAATCATATGGACTAGCATCAGTGAATCCATGAATGAAATCTGGCCATATATCTAGATTATTTTTGAGCAAAAGTTCCTGATTGAGAAAGCTAATAAGGCCATTTCAGATATAAATAAAGATCTGGGAGACATTCCTGATACAGCTAACAAAATCATTAAGTTTTTGAATTCCAGAAATAGATATGAACTTGATGATCTGGGAATACATGACAGGACAAAAACCATTTTGTAGGTGAAAAAACTCCTTACACTAAGGAACTTGGTGCAATAGCTTGAGGAAAAGTGTAATGGATTAGAAATTGCAGTCAACAGGTTCTTCAACAGAATTGAGCCATTAACTAAAAGGGGTCTGCCTTCTTTGTTTCCTATCAATGACAAACTAATGGCCAGAGATGATTATCTTAAGAAGCTCAAGGAAATTGCAAAAGACACAATAAATTTTTCAAACATTAAATGTGCTATGACAGGGAGAGACTTTATGGAAGATGTGAGTAATGATATTTCCATACAACATGAGATAAAACATATCTTCGTGGTCAAACCCACATTTTCTAGATACACGGAGGTAGATGAGATCTATCGGAAAGCAAACAATATACTTCTTCCTGATGAGGACCGGTGGGAAAAGTTGTGTGAGTTCCAGGGGGAGTGAAGAGCAGCTACAACCAGCACAACGACCAACACAACAAATAGTTAGATGTGCAACAAACAATTACGTCATGCAACAACTTTTTCGCAGACAAAATTGCCAGATGTCCAGATATCTTAAAAGATTCCACCTTTTTGGTCATGAGGGTCAAAAAACATTTATTTTTGTAATTAATAACAGATTGCCTATTTTGATAAGACATTATTTTGTAGAAACAGTTTCAATACTTCATGCATTCAAAGTATCAAGGGTTGGACTTTGATCATTGTAATCTTTCCCTTTTGAGCTTTGTACTTTAGAGCTATTGATACATCAATAAAGAAGATCATTTGTAGGATACTTGTGCTATATTTTACTGGTGATGTTTTTCCTTTTGTGATAGTTGTTTCCATTGTTTTTTCCTTACTGTGTATTACTCTAATCCAATTATAAAACAAAAAGTGAAGAAGTAATGTTTGTTATCTAAACACCTTATTTTTGGCTATGTTTGCAATATATATGTTTTCTTTTGAAGTCTAATTGAGAAATTCTTGTATTATTTTCAATCAGTACTGAATTCACCAATGCTTCATTTCATAATTCATTTAGAATTAAGGATCCAGTAACTGTAACTAGCTTGCCTTGTGATTAATCTTTGAAAATTTGATGCAACATCTATCTTTTATGTGACTTCATAGCCCAATAGAAAATAATTAACTCGAAAAGGTCACCTATCCAACCAATCAAACAAACAAACAAACAATTCAATACTATCATAACTAGCCTAATATCAATAAAGGAAACAAAGCTAAACTATATAGAGAGAGCTCTCTCTGAAGCTGGCAGGGCTAGATCCCAGCTTTAAAAGCGGTTTGATGTTTCCTTATATAATTATTCTTCCAATCTTAAAATTATAGAATGATAACACAATCACAGTGCTCAAGAACAACCTCTTTCTCCCTAGAACTGCACAATCCCACCTCCGAACCAACCTCTTTCTGCACACTGTGTAGTTTCAGTCAGTAGTTTTTCTCTCTCCCTCCCTGAACTGCATAATGTAGTTGCTCAGTATCCCTCCAGAACTATGTATCGTGTAGTTACAGTGGGAAATATTGCCTCAATGTGGCCCTCAACTACGCAATATTGCTTCTTAGGTCTCCAGTTATTGTGCATTGCATAATCACATCCATTAATCCCTCAATCTCGTCCTTTAGAACTACACACTACGTAATCCGTGGGTCATCCTCCCTGTCTAGTACTCAGTTCCATACCATTTAGTGATTTTCATGAAGAAAATTAGACTAGGATATTTCCAGACTGATGTCATCATGTCATGAGTGAATTTCATTTGCAAGTATCATATATTTACATGACATGATGATGCTCATAAAGGAGGAGAAGAATATTGTGCTAGAAGACACTTATGAAGTTGTGAAGACAAGAATGTTGAATAAGAAGATAAAGGGACACTAGATTGTGACAGAAAATGAATAACCAAGATCATAGTGAAGACATGTTATCCTGAAGTCTTTTGGAGAAGGAAGAGAAAGAACATGAAACATCCTTCATGAAGAAACAAGGATAGAAACAAGAGGCGAATCTTGACATTGAAAAATCATCATCGATTCTATGTCATCGGTGTCAAGTCATGCCTTGTCAAAGTGTCATCTAAAGAGGCATATGAGTCATCATGTGCCACATCATTTGTGGATGTAATTATGTAATTTTCAATCAAATGAGTAATGTGAAGTAGGTTGAAGTCCAAAGCTCACCTATAGATTGTGAAAAATTGTGTAGAAGTTAAAAGGTCTCATGAGAATTTTAAAATTCATATGGAAGTCCAAGATTCATTAGGGGATCTTAAGGGTCATAGGGGAGGTGGAGAGTTACCTAATTTGTTATATATGCACCCTCATAGCTCAAGCAAAGGAATTTTCACCTTGGCTTTTCCAAGTAGGCGTTAGAGAGGAATATAGTTCTTTTGGAGAGAAAGTGGTGGACTAATGCTCCACTATTGGAGCTAGTGGTGTTCATTGTGTCAATGTATCTTGGAAATTTTGTTTAATATTTGAAGCTCATTGAGCCAACACACTTTCATGTGTATATCATAAATGCTGTAAGACTTGTTGAAAATTGTAACTAGGTTTGGTCTTCATAGTGACATGTGTAATAGTGATTTTATGTCATTGATGAAAATAATAAAAATAAAATTATTATTATAGTGATTGTCTCATGGGTTTCATGAGCAAGGAATTTTAGGTTTAGTTATGGCTCCCATTGTGAGCCTTAGTCATAAAGTCTATTGAGTCAATATCAAAGTTGGAAGACCCATTTGGGCATGTTACACATTGTAAAAGGAAATTTATTTATGTCTTAAACCCTCCAAGACCTTTTCACAAAGTCACCTTGAAGCCGATCTAAAGATGTTTCTAGAAAAGCATGTCGGCCTAGGTACATGATCAAGTTGGCTTATTTTAGATGCACTAACTACTATTAATAGGCAATTAGACCTTCATTTGGAGACAATCAATTCGGTGAAGATATGAAATATGAAGAAGTACGAAAAGTGAAGGAGAGCAGCATCATATTCGGCGAAATAAAGGAGGGGAAGGGTGAAGTATTTTGGCGTTATTTCTTGGGTGAATTACCTCGCACATATGGAAAAATTTAGGGCTTTTGTAATGTTGTCATAATATTCCAAGTTAAGGTCATCTAAAGGGTATCCAAATTAGTCCTATTGCTAGCCTAGTTCATCTAGAGAAGCCTCCAAATATAGCGAAAGAAGGAAACACCTCCAAACTTGTTCCTACTCCTCACACGTGTGGAATCACAATAGTATGAAATGAAGGTCTGTGGAAAAGAGGCTAAAGTTTCAAGGTAGTCGATAAGTGCAGAAGAAGGATAATTTAGACTTATATTGACTTGTGAAAAAATAAGAAGCAATGAAGAAGGATCTTGTGACTTGGTCTTGGAGTGGTCATTTTATCAAGGGTCTAGTTCATGGCCTTGTTATTCATCAACTGAAGCTCTTATAAGAAGAATAATTCATTTGGTTTTTCCTCTCCAGTGGGAGAGGTTTTGGCCCTGGCTGATAGGATACATTATGTGTCTATTGTCTCTTTATGGTTTATGCATTGGTAGTTGTTTGATGAAGTAGAACACTATAATAACCTTAAGTAAGAAGATCCTAATCTAAGAAGTTAAAAGCATTCACAAGCAGTTATCTAACAAAGATAATCACCTAATATTAATGCCCTAGATTTCTTAACATGGTATCAGAGCTAAGGTGACAAAGTCAAGGAAGGGCATATTATCAAGGGACACTCAAGGATCAAATATCAAGAAAGACACCAAATCAAATTGTAGGATATCAAAGAGAAGTCAATATATACAACAAAGTATCAAAAAACTAGATTGAAGAAGAAGTCTACACCAACAAAAGTCTTGGGATCATCTAGTCATCATAAAAAGACCACAAAGACCCTCATAAAGTTGAATAGATCTGCAAATCAAGGTAGCTTGAAGTCTATACATAATCAATTCAAGGAAAAATAACACAGTATCATCTTGGATAAAGTCAAAACCCTAGAAGCATTTCTAGGATCCACACTCAATCATCACTGAAGGAGTCGAAATATCTTGAAGGCTAAGTTATCCAAAGGAGGCTAGATCAAGGGGTTATTGACATCATCTTCAAAAGGTTATAAGGAAATTTCCCTCTCACTAAAGTAAGGTTCTTCTCATTGAAGGACAGCATCAATAAGTCATCATCAACTACGTATTGGTCTCCCTCTTTGAGGGGTCAAGGATCATTCTTGAAGAAGACATTTATCTTCATCAAAGAGAAGGTTTCTATCATCTATATCATCATCAAATTCAATAAAGAAGCAAGTGGAAGAAGCATATGAACAGGTAATTATATGTCCACATCTGAATCTATCAAAGTGTCTTTTTACAAGGAAAGAAACAAATTGGTTGGGGCTTCAAACTATCTTGCATGGAAGAAGAGGAAATATCTAAATCTCATTGAAAATGAGGTCATTGATCATGTAAAATGATATATCACCAAACCAACAAAAGAAGATGCTCAAGAACTTGAAAAGTTTATGAAGGGAGAAATTATGGCTCAAAGTATTCTCATTGAATCCATCAAGGATCCCCTCATCCCATATGTATCAAAACTTGAAACTTCAAAAGAAATATATGACAAACTGGTAGAGTTGTATTATGTGAGCACTGCAGGGGAAGTTATCTCACTGAGGCAAGAACACTACAGGCTGAAGATGTCAAAATAATAATGAATAGCCTCGTACTTTATGAGGATATCTGAAATCAAGGATCAACTTCAAGATTTGGGAGAAGTCGTGACTAATAGAAAAATGACTATAATAGTACTAAATGCACTACCAGAAGAGTGGGGTAAATTTACTTAAAGTATTTATGGGAAGAAAGAAGCTAATATGTTCCATGAACTGTGGTCACTATGCAAGATTCAAGAATCAAGGCTAAAGTAAAAATCTGATGTAGGATCAAGTGAGAAAAATCAATCATATGTTGCAATGACAAAAAGGAAAGGAAAATTTGGAAAGTTTGGTCCTCAATAAAACAAGAAGAAAATGGATAAGATTCAATGTTATGGGTGTCAATAATATGAGTACTATATGAGAGATTGTCCAAAGCTCAAGAAGGAAAATAACAAAAGATGAAGAGAAGAATCCCATATCACCGAGGAAGTAGCGGAAGCTGAAAAGAAGAAGTCCAAGAAAGAGGAAGTAAAATATCTCTATTATGATTGAGATAGTCTTACTCACCTAGTTCTTTTAAAGTTTTTGTTTCCAAGTTTTCATGTTGTACAATATATCTGTGATTATAAGTGCATGATAGGATGCATCATAGCATCATAAAAGCATTAGAAGAAATATCTCATGATATCATCATAGAGAAGCATGAATGATAGTTGAATCAGGTTTTAGCTCTTGGTAACCTCATTAGAAGCATAAGAAGTACCTACGAGAAAAGGGAAATAGAAAAATTCATCTGGTGCAAAGCTCATCATACATCAGTTAAGAGGAAACATATGTTAGATGAGGATACTTAAGATCCTCTATTGGAATCTTCATCAAAAGGTTCATCAATCAACACGGAGAAATTGTTTCATTAAGAATTCCTACTTGGGAGGAATTCATGAAAGGATGGTATGATTTCAATAAGCAGGTCAAGGGATTGAAAGTTATTTCAATCATGGAAGTTGCAAAAGAAATATGACCTAATAGAATAATGTGGTATGTATGCTTTTGTTTGATAATCTGGGGTCATGTCATATAGCATGATTAAGAGAAAGGATCTACTCCACTAAGAAGATACATAAATGAATGGGTCACACATTGACTAGATGAAATCAACATAATATGTCCTCATTTGAAATATGAGGTGGTTAAAAAAAATTGAAGGAAATATGAGCAGAAGTTCCTAGAAGAAATATGTGAAGAAAGAAAGGAAGAGATCGTGAAATGTGAAACTACAAAGGAAATCAACATCCAGTGACTTGAAAATTTGACTATGGTATCTCCAGGAAAGATATGGAGACTCTGATGGAAGTCTGAAAAAGAATGAGACCCTTGATAATGGATATCTTTTGCATATGTGTCAATTTGTATACAGGATGTTGATGCAAACAGGAAGATGTCGTGATAAAATACCATCACAAAGGTAATTTTGATTTAATGATTATTTCTTATTTTTGAATGATATCTGGATGGACTTATGCAGGGTTTCCAAGGGAAGAGTTGTGGATGTCTTCCACCACTAATAACCATGTTGTATGATAAAATATCCTTAAGGAAACATGGCATGAATAAGGCAGCATGGCATGAAGGAAGAACAAATATGGATGGATGGATCTCTTTTCCAATGAAAGGAATGATGACATGGCTCAAGGATGAAAGTGATGGATGGTATGTTCCCTATGTAGAAGTCCGAATGGATGTAGACTCCATGAAAAAGAAGAAATTATTGACATCAAAGAAAGGAGTTATACAAGGAGTTAGTTGTCCCATGATATCCACCTAATGAGTTGCTGGAAGCAAGTCCCTGGTCACGAGCTGGTTTGGTCAAGTCGCTATTTAAGAGGGAGTTTGGGTGCATTCCTTTATAGGAATAGGAAAATTCCTTCAATGGAATGGGTATGTCCTCCCTAATTTGAGAGGGATAGGTAGACACATCATTCTTGTCTTCACCTAGAAATACATAATGGAGCATTGAGTAAACATATGGCATGTCACGCTCTTTCAGGATGAGTTAGGGCATCCAAGATAAGAGTAGTCATAGAGGACCGATATTATTTGAGGAATGGGAATCCAAGATAAGAATAGTCCTGGTGGAACACAGCCTCAGAACCTGGGTGGGGTATGTTCTGAGGGAGACAATGATGAGGATGTCTATACATCATTGGTCTTACCAACATTGTGCTATGATCTTGTGGAGAGATAAAGTTGTTAGTCAAGGCCTTCCTATGTGACAATGTTGGTTGATATGATGTTAAACAGATGGGTTACAAATCCGACTCTTCTTATGAGAATTCTTCAGATTAAGAATGATGAAGTACCATTATGAATAACTCCCTATTTAAGAGGGAGTGTTGAAAAGTGTAACTAGGTTCATTCTTCATAATGTTGTGTAATAGTGATTTTATGTAATTGATGAAAATAAGAAAAATAAAATTATTATTATAGTGCTTTTCTCATGGGTTTCATGAGCAAGGAATTTTATTTTTAGTTATGGATCCCATTGTGAGCCTTTAGGATTTTTCATCAAGTCATAAAGTCTATTGAGTCAATGTCAAAGTTTGAAGACCCATTTGGGCATGTTACACATTGTAAAAGGAAATTATTTATGTCTTAAACCCTCCAAGACCTTGTCACAAAGTCGCCTTGAAGTCGGCCTAAAGATGTTTCCAGAAAATCATGTCGGCCTAGGCACATGATCAAGTCGGCTTATTTTGGATGCACTGACTACTATTAATAGGCAGCTCAACCTTCATTTAGAGACAAGAAATTTGGTGAAGAACTTAAATAAGAAGAAGTGTGAAAATTCAAGGAGAGAAACCTCATATCCAGTGAAATAAAGGAAGGGAAGTACGAAGTATTTTGGCATTGTTTCTTGGGTGAATTACCTCGCATGCGTGGCAGAATTTAGGGCTTCTACAATGGTGTCATAATAGTCCAAGATAAGGTCATCTAAAGGGTCTCCAAATTAGCCTTATTTCTAGTCAAGTTCATCTAGAGAAGCCTCCCAATATAGTGAAGGAAGGAAACACCTACAAGCTTGTTCCTACTCCTCACACATGTGGAATCACAACAGTACGAAATGCAGATATGTGGAAAAGAGGTCGAAGTTTCAGGGTAGTCGATAAGTGCAGAAGAATGAGAAGTTTGACTTTTGGAAAAGAAGAAGAAGTGAAGAAGGATCTTGTGACTTGGTCATGGAGTGGTCATTTTGTCAAGGGTCTAGGTCATGGTCTTTATATTCGTCAATTGAAGCTCCTATAAGAAGAAGAATTTTTTTGGGTTTCTCTCTCAAATGGGAGAGGTTTTGGCCCTGGCTGATAGCCTACATTATCAGTCTCTTGTCTCATTATGGTTTATGAATTGGTAGTTGTTTGATGAAGTAGAACACTATAATAACCTAAGTAAAAGAATATCCTAATCTAAGAAGTAAAAATCATTCACAAGTAGTTATCTAACAAACAGAAATCACCTAATATTGATGCTCTAGATTTCTCAGCAAGACTATTTTTTGAATGTTTGCAGTATATGTTTTTCTCATTTGTACTAAATAAATTGAACCATTTCATTGGCTTTGGTTCTCACTTTTCTTGAATGTATGTTTTACTTGTTTTAACGAGTGTTACTTCTATGTGAAATATTTCGCTAGTTGATTGACAATATTTTCATATGTATTTGCATGTGTCTTTTATTAGAATAATACTATAACTTTTCTCTTAAACGCTCATTTCATTTCCCTCTAGTGAAAGAACCTTGAGAGTTCTATAATTGAACATTTTACAAGGCATACTCACTTTTTCATTCAAAAGTACATGTATATTGCTCTCTTGTGCAAAATATTGCAGGCAAGGAAAATATTTAAGAGTAATGGCAGTCAAGCCATATTTCTGAAAGTCATATTTCCAAAAGGGTTCCTATACCAAACGGTGTGAGGTATAATTAGAAATTCAAATCGAGGAGACCACTTTTATGTTAGTGGTTTCCATCTTCGTCAACAAAACCCAAAAACAAATGAGATTGTGTATAGTCGAGATGTGGTATTTAGAAAAGTGAAGGATGTTGTGAAATAGGAATTCCTACCAAGGGAAAAGGAACCATAGAAGATAGACTTTGATATAAAGTATGAATAATCAAACTCCACAAAAGAACATGAATTAGAAGAAGAAGAACCACACACTCTAGCTTTGAGGAGATCAGTTCGAGAAAGAAGGCAATCAAAGAGGTATATTCCATTTAATTTTCATTCAAAATTTTCTTTATCTATTACTAATGATGATCCCAGAAATTTCAAGGAGGTAATGGATTGAGAGGATGGAAAACACTAGAAAAAGGCCATGGTTGAAGAAAGGGTAACCTTGGACAAGAATGAGGCTTGGCAAGCTAGAAGAAAACCCATTAGCTTTGGTGAATGTATTTTTTATTTGGTCTTCTATGTGGATGATATGTTGTTGATTAGAAATGACAAAGAAATTATCCAGGATGTGTTCAAGACCTAATTGTCCTCTAAGTTCAACATGAAGGATTTTGGTGCTGAAAACTTTATTTTGGGAATGGAAATTAAAATAGATCATACAAAGAGGTTTGTTCAGCTTGTGCATCATCTAAAGCCATCTCCATCCAGTTCTTGAGTTACAACTGCTACTCAGCCCTGCTACTCTGGCATTTTTTCCATTTTTGTATATTTCAGGAAATCCTTCTAGGATTGTCTTAAGATTGTTTCCAGGGATTTAGAGCTTTTCTCCCCCACTTATTTGAGCTATACATTTACATATCTATGTATTGACATTATTTCTGTAGCAGTTCCTCCTATAAACTGCGCAGTCATATCCTTGGCTTTTTGTATGTAGAAGTGTTCTTCATTTTCTTGTACATGTTCTATTGAGGCTTGCATTGCCTAGTTTGAGTGATCATTACCTCAAGGATTTGTATACATTTGCTGTTATAAGATCAATTTTATGGCTATTTGGATCTTCTCATGATGTATGTATTGAAATAACGCTGCTACTCCAATATGTGTTTTTACATTGCTGCATCTCCAACTTTGGAACATCTTAAGGTGTTCTTAATGTTGTAGAATTTCCATATTTTGGGATATTACAAAACTGGTGAAGGTTCTTATTCCTATAGGTGTAAATTTATTTGTAGAGTAGTGTCTCAAGACACAAGAAGAGGAAGAGGACATGTCCCATGTCCATGTACGAGTGCAGTAGAAAAATTGATGTATGCAATGGTTTGTACTAGACTGTAATATTCCATAAATTTTAAACTTTAATAAAATGGAATATTATAGTTAGGAGGACCCATTAACCTCTTTAGGAGGGAGAATAACACTCCTCATGTGAAAAGGGGAGGAAATAAGTAGCTAAATGGAGCACTTTTGGGTGTGAACAATATAGGATCGTGTGGCTTAGTCACCTTTTGACCAAAGTCAACAAGTTGTCTAGATACATTGCACTTCTTTATTGGACAGCGCAGTTTTAATGGAGGATCACTTGCATGAGCTAGGTGGCATAGATGGGTGGGACCCAATGAGGAGAGCCTCACTTGATACATATAGAGGAGAAGACATTCATTGCGGGCATGCTTTTGATATCATTTTCGAAATTGGTCTATGAGACCAATAGGCTCCTCTTGTTGTTTAGCAGAGTTGTAGGGTTGATTAGCTCTGGGTGTTCCTGAGCGGGAATCCCACCTCTTTCATGGAGTAGCTCTTGAAAGAGTATTGTTATGAATTGATCCACATCCAGGCATCAGGAAAAGAAACAATATTTAGCCAGTGCGTTATTTTTGTAGGGCAGAATAATGCTATGTTTCAGGGTGCTGCATTGGAGATTTGATCCTACCCCTTCCGGATCTATTTTTCAGTGAAAGGAGCCTCCCTTCTCTTGGGAAATTAGAGAGGAAGATTTTTGAGCACATTTCAGATCTTGGCAGAGGGAAAAAGTATTTATCATCCCCTACTGCGCAGTTTCCTCCAGAAATTGCGTCATTTTTCATAGTATTGCTGCAGCAGGGTATTTACCCTAGTTTTGGTGCTAGTTTCCTTGAGAGAGGGCCAACCCTTCTCCTAGAAAGCTAGAGGAAGAGATCCTCGTCCCTAATTTGTATTATTCAGCTACTTTCAGTCATGTTTCAGTCATACTGCATTTTTCAAAGCTGAATATTCATATCTGCACTTTTTTGTATTGATGCTCTCAAGAGAACCCTTGCCGAGTTAACTTCATAATACAATAAAGAGGCCAGATCTTCATTCTTTTGGCATATTGTTCTATAAAGTTCCCGATCCATGTTATTTCATCACTTTACTGCAGAAACCCTCTTAAAATAACACTATATATGCTTTAGAAAATTTCTGTTTAGCAAAGTCATGGGAAATCAGTGTTTTTGAGCCATACCGAGATGGGGAGATCTGTTTAATATAGCTAGAATGATTATTTTGGGCTGAAATTTGGTATGGGAGTTCCCTATAACCTGTTATAAGAGATACAACCATCATTTTACTCTTTTTTTACGCAGATTTATGAAAACAACCTTTTTAGGGCATAAAACACCATTTTTCCCCACCTTTGGTTGAAGGAATAGAACACTTTCCTTGCTGCTGCATATATTAATGATATTAAAGTGTTTATTAACGTATCCCAAGTGTTATTAGCTGGCTTCTACTCCAATATAGTGCTTATATATTGTTGTAGTCCCTCATTGGGAAGTTTCAAAGCATAACTGGGTGTGGGAGACCTGTTTAACCCACCTAGTTTGATTTGTTTCTGATCTCCTCTTGGATGTGGGTCTTAGATTACCAAATATAAGGGATACAAGGGCTTATCTTGGTTGTTGAAGCATACATTTCTGAAAAATGCATTTTTCAGGCATGTCTTGCTGAGCAATCCCTTTTTGGGATATTACAGTGGTATCAGAGCTCCTTTCTTGGCACAGCCTGTGCTTTGCTTATTGAAAGGGCAAATATGTCTTCTCATGAAGAGGAAATACTACTGGAGAAGTATGGTTTCACTGAAGAAACGGAAGGAACAGGAAGTTTGCAGAAAGAAGAGTTTCCACAAACTCTTTATTTGTTAAAAGAAGAAATCAAGGGAATGGAGAGGGGAAGATGTGCAGATTCTTCAGATCTTAAAAACCCCAATACTTATTATGCTGTGTGTGAGAATTCAGCCACTCAATCTGATCTAAAGCATTTTAACATGCCTACTTTCTTGACAAGAGAAAGAGGATAAAGAGGAATGACGGAAGAGGAGGTCTCCCTTCTTCTTTTCCAGACCATGGAGGGTATCATTGAAAATCTTGAGGAGATAGAAAGGGAAAATTGGAGAGATTTTCTGAAAGGGTTTGTGGATGAAGAAAGCCCTAGTTGGGACCACGTTGGGTGTGAGCATTCAGCCACACATGCAGATCCTCAGTGCAGCACATTGTCCACATCTACTACAGGGAGAATGGAGGAAGATGAGTCACCAAGGAAGGAGACCTTGAGTGATTTTATTTGGGAGTATGAATCTCAATCATGGAGATTTGAAGTGCACTTGGACTTCCAAGAGTTTTTCGGACTCAAGGGAGCAAGATCTAGCAGCCCCAAAGGGAGAAAGAGAGATATATTCTTTCTATCTAATTTCGATGGATCAGCAAGGTGCAAAGCCATAGCTTGGGTGGAGGAGCTAGATGCATATTTTCAGCTACACCAAGTTGCAGCCAAGGAGGCCGTCACTATAGTAGCGCTACATCTCAAAGGTATGGCCCATGATTGGTGGTTTAAAATTTATGTTTCATGTTATCATGCAAATATAAAAAACTATGATGAATTCACTAAGACATTGGTGAAGAGATTTGATAAGAACCAATGTGAATCATCATGTGTAAAATTTGAGAGATCAAACACCTTGCATGAGTTGGAGGAAAACATGAAACAAACTCCACTCCATACTTCTAGAGGGGAAGAAAACAGGGATAATGGCTTGCTAGAAGCAAGACCCCCATTGTATGAAGGGCACTCTTCCATTTGTGATGGTATGAAGATCCTTTTTTCAAAAGAAGACCGAAATCCAAGGTCTCTCATTGAAGAGGAGGCATACTCACATGTTGGTAAAGAGAATGAGCAGAGAAGGAATACCAACGTTGTACCATTAGAAGAAGAAGAAGAAGAACAGAAGGATTAGCATGAATGGATGATGAGCATTCACCCTTATCTATTTCAGAAAGTTTCTGCACAAAGGAGAGGGACTGCACTACGTAGTGAAGAGAGGGACCATTCACTTCCCTCATATATATAATCCACTTCCTATCTTGATGTCTCAATACAAGGAGGCATCCCACCTGGGAGGCCACCCGATCCACAATAGGGGAATTTTGAGGTCTAAAATGGGCCTCCTAAGGAAATTATAAAATAATAAAGGAAATAATAAAATAAGATTTGATTACATCATCAAATTTTAGAGGGAAAAAAGAAAAAACTATTTTTTCAACTCGTTTTTTTAACTTGTCTCCCAAAGTTTTTACTCAAATTTCGAGCGGGAGTGCTCATTGGATGCAAAAATTAATTCTTCATGCAAGGAGTACCCATGTTGCATACTTTCGATGGATCCTGCTACACGAAAAATGAGAAGTACATACAAAAAAAAAAAAAAAACCGTGGTTGCAATCATGTTTTTCTTGTATTTCTCATTTTTCGTTTAGAAGCATCCATCAAAAGTATGCAACATGGGTACTCCTTGGATGAGAAATTAAATTTTGCATCAATGAGTACTCCCACTCGAAGTGTGAGTAAAAACTTTGGGAGATAAGTTGAAAATACGAGTTGAAAAGGAGTTTTATTATTTTATTATTTTTTAATATTTTCACCCTTTTACTTAAAAAATGGTGAATCATCCCCCATGGTTGACATCATCATCTTGAATCCTACTGGTTCTTATAAAGTTTATTTTGGTTGTACATTTTTCTTAGGAGGCCCATTTTAGACCTCAAAATTCCCCTAATGGCATTGATGAGAGGCATCTTGCCTTTGGATTCACCACTCTTGGATTCCAGAGAGGTGAAGATTTCAGAAGATGACTTTGGCATGAGGGATTTCAAAGTAGCAGGCAGCAGCAGCAGGAGAGTACCACTTTGCAGATCACCAGCTTTGTCTCTGAGGAGGATAGATCCAGATTGGAGGTCTCAACTCTTAGTAGAGTACTCCAAGGATCTAGATGCATGCATGACTCTTGATGACCCAGGCAGAGATGATAGATATATAGTAGAGGATGTGGTCATCTATTCATATGGCAGAATCTTCTTGACCAAAGCTTCTGAGCTCAAGAAGAAGCTGCTACATGCATCACATGGAGACTTCCTAGCTATACACCTTGATGCATATCTTGTCTTGCTAGGGGAGTTCACTTGGGAGGGCATTCAGCATGACATAAATCAGCATATGGAGAGATGAATAGCCCAAATGATGGTGGAGATGACACCACAACCACTTCCCTTCTCATTAGAGGTGAGGGAGAATTTTTAGTTGAGCCAATTCAGCTCAAGAGATCAAGTGCACAATGGAGAAGGTATAATTTTACATTTTTTATTGTACTTCTTTTCCTTATTTGAGCAGCATGATGTATCAAGAAGAGTTGTTCCTTCTTGCATATTGTATAAGGATGTACTTGCAACCATTTATAGCATAAAACTTGGCCATTCTTATGGTGGTTTGTGGAGAAGGCCACATGATTTTTGGTGTGCCTCTTGGGCACCAATTTGAATATTCATGCTTTTACCTTATGAGATGATTGTGGCAGCAAAAAAGTGGCTGGAAAAGCACTTGTTAATTTCTGGTTTGATGCAGGCCAAAGGTGCACTGTGCTAGTTCCATGAGTGGAACTTTGAACCACTCTCCGATTGTCCTATGACAGCTTGTTTTTATTGCATATTGCTTCCTTGTATTTCTGATATTTGTACACTTATGAGGAGCATTATTTGGAGAGTATTGGATGTGTTAGAACAGCCCATTGGGAACATAATTCTCCCCACTATACATGTTTCAGATTGCAGGAGAAACCATGGGCAACCCATGATTGCCACACTACTATTTTTTCCTTCTTGTGGGAGGAACCACTTGAAGAACTTGAGGAGGCACTTCATGGCTGATTTTTTTGATGGGGGAACTTAGGTAATTCTTGGAGGCCATGTTATTTCAGCCCAAGAACATAAACAGCCCCATACTTACCATAAATGGAGAGAGAAACAAATGAAAAAGAGGAAATCAATCTCTCCATGCAGCCCCATTACATTGCACAAACTGGGGGTTGATAAATTGTATGAGCTACTTAGAATAGCTCACTTCATTTGGATGATAGCATGGGTGAAGGAGTCACTCATTGGGAATGAGATTCCCCATGTTGTCATCACTCCCACCTTGAGGAGGCCATAGACCAACAAAGATATTTCCACCTACATCTTCCAACTCTTATGATGAGATATATTGGGTTATGCATGCTTGGAAGGGGAAGACATTCAAGGGTAGATTTATTGCAGAACAATTTGAGCCATGGTGGAGATTATTGGAGGAGAGGCCACAAGAGGAGGAGGGGAGAAACTTGCTCTCCTATGCAGTTGCTTAAGGACAAGCAACATTTTGAAGAGGGAGGACTGTAATATTCCATAAATTTTAAACTTTAATAAAATGGAATATTATAGTTAGGAGGACCCATTAACCTCTTTAGGAGGGAGAATAACACTCCTCATGTGAAAAGGGGAGGAAATAAGTAGCTAAATGGAGCACTTTTGGGTGTGAACAACAGAGGATCGTGTGGCTTAGTCACCTTTTGACCAAAGTCAACAAGTTGTCTAGATACATTGCACTTCTTTATTGGACAGTGCAGTTTTAATGGAGGATCACTTGCATGAGCTAGGTGGCATAGATGGGTGGGACCCAATGAGGAGAGCCTCACTTGCTACATATAGAGGAGAAGACATTCATTGTGGGCATGCTTTTGATATCATTTTCGAAATTGGTCTATGAGACCAATAGGCTCCTCTTGTTGTTTAGCAGAGTTGTAGGGTTGATTAGCTCTGGGTGTTCCTGAGTGGGAATCCCACCTCTTTCATGGAGTAGCTCCTGAAAGAGAATTGTTATGAATTGATCCACATCCAGGCATAAGGCAAAGCAACAATCTTCAGCTAGTGTGTTATTTCTGTAGGGCAGAATAATGCTATGTTTCAGGGTGCTGCAGTGGAGATTTGATCCTACTCCTTCCGAATCTATTTTTCAGTAGAAGGAGCCTCCCTTCTCTTGGGAAATTAGAGAGGAAGATTTCTGAGCACATTTCAGATCTTGGCAGAGGGCCAAAGTATTTCTCATCCCCTACTACGCAGTTTCCTCCAGAAACTGCGTCATTTTTCATAGTATTGCTACAGTAGGGTATTACCCTAGTTTTGGTGTTAGTTTCCTTGAGAAAGGGCCAACCCTTCTCCTGGAAAGATAGAGGAAGGGATCCTCATCCCTACTTTGTATTATTCAGCTATTTTCAGTCATGTTGCAGTCATACTGCATTTTTCAGAGCTAAATATTCAGATCTGCACTTTTTGTATTGATGCTCTCAAGAAACCCTTGCCAGGTTACCTTCATAATACAATAAGGAGGCCAGATCTTCATTCTTTTGGCATATTGTTATATAAATTTCCTGATCCATGTTATTTCATCACTTTACTGCATAAACCCTCTTAAAATAACGCTATATATGCTTCAGCAAATTTCTGTTTAGCAAAGTCATGGGCAATCAGTGTTTTTGAGCCATACTGGGACGAGGAGATCTGTTTAATATAGCTAGAATGATTAGTTTGGGCTGAAATTTGGTATGGGAGTTCCCTATAACCTATTCTAAGAGATCCAACCATCGGTTTACTTTGTTTTTACGCACATTTCTGAAAAAAAAAAAAAAAAAAAAAAACCACCAACCTTTTTAGGGCATAAAACACCATTTTTCCCCACCTTTGGTTGAAGGAATAAAACAATTTCCTTGCTGCTTCATATATTAATGATATTAAAGTGTTTATTAACATATCCCAAGTGTTATTAGCCTGCTGCTACTCCAATACAGTGCTTATATATTGCTGCAGTCCCTTATTGGGCAGTTTCAAAGCATAACTGGGTGTGGGAGACCTGTTTAACCCACCTAGTTTGATTTGTTTCTGATCTCCTCTTGGATGTGGGTCTTAGATTACCAGATCTAAGGGATCCAAGGGTTTATCTTGGTTGCTGAAGCATACATTTCTGAAAAATGCGTTTTTCAGGCATGTCTTGCTGAGCAATCCCTTTTTGGGATATTACACAAACCATACATTGCACATGCAGTGAGAGTATTGAGTAGGTTTAAGTCAAAACTAGGGAAGGAGCATTGGACAACAATAAAGAAGTTTTTCAGGTATCTATGAGGCTTTAGTAATTATGATTTGTACTATCAAGGAAGACCAGGATTGGACAATGTTGGAAATGCTTGGCTTTGTTGATGCAGACTGGGCTGGAGATTTGGATAAGAGAAGATTTACAAGTGGGTATGTGTTTAACCTATTTGGAGCAGCAATCGATTGGATGAGTAAGAGACAGTTTGTAGCGTCACTTTCAACTACATAGAATAAATACATGCCAGCCACTCATGCAAGTAAGGAAGCAGTTTGGTTACAGAGATTGTGTTTAGGTATGGAGTTGGTACAAGAAGCTATAAGGATAGATTATGACAACCAAAGTGCATTCTTTTTGGCAAAGAACCATACTTATTGTTCAAATAAAAAGCATATAGATGTTTAATATCACTTTGTGAAGGATATGGTCGAAGACAAAAAAGTATTGTTGGAAAAGGTGGACACTTTGAAGAATGTTGCAGATGCATTGAATAAAATTTTGACCATTGAAAAGTTCTCTTGGTGTAGAGAATTACCTTGAATTTTTTATTGTGTTCTCCTTTGGCCCTTTATGTGCAAATAAAACAATAGGTGGGAGAATGTTGGGTGTGTTTTATATTATTTGCATCACTTATATGCATCAAGAACAAAAGGAGATTCGAGGGGGGGCTTGGAAACCCCCACTGATTGGGGGGTATGCAAGGGGTGATTTTTCCCATGGTTTTGTTCATGTTTCTATGCATGATAGTTTTTCCCATGCATATGTAGATTCAGTCAAAGGAACTATGATTATGTTTGAATCCAAGGTTAATGGATTGGGGGTTTATGAATGATTAGGCATGTATATAATGTATTGCAACATTGAATTGAATATAATGAAAAATGAATCAAGTTTTTTGTATATTAAAACATAAAAAACTCTATGTATATTTTTTTTCTCACCAATGTATATTTTTTGTTTATTAAGAATTCATTTGCAGGCATTATCTATGGTTAAAACCTACATGGAGCTCCTTAATGATCTCACTCCTTTGATGGAATTGAGCTTTGATGTGATGATGTTGCACTTGTTTATGATATCACTTCTTTGGAGGGATCATGATGCTTATTCCATGCATGATTTCATGCCCTAGTTTGATGTGACACATGATGACTTGGGGAGCCAAACTAACATTGATGATGAGTTGTTTAGGTATAATTTATGATGTGGAATGAACTTTGATAAAAAGAATGACGACTCTTAGTGAATACATTTCACCTTTTGGGAGGAGACATGCCTTTTGGAGCAATTTTACCCCTCATTGAGCATGATGTCACCTTTATGAGTCTTCTACACTCATACATGTGTTATTTTGAAGGGAATTGTCATGTTTTATCATTTTATTCTCATGTTAGAGAAATATTTGGAGGTCGGCTTGAGACCAATCCACCTTGTATCATGGATTTCCATGTTTTAGGGGATTTTAGCCTAATTTGAAGGAAAGAACTTAGTTTCCCTAGTTTAAATAGCAAATCACTCACCTCACATTGGATCATTGCACAATTATGAAGACACAATCACTTCTCTGGATTAATATTCTTCTCTAGTTTACCTGGATGCTTAAGTAGAGCGACCTCTAAGGAGGATTTATTGATTTGGTTAAATGCATAATGAACTAAGTGCATGCACTTACTTTGTCTTGGTTATTGTCTATGGATATGGTAATTGAACACTAAGCAAGTGTATATGGTATTTTTATTTTCATTATAGATCTCTTAAACCAACCCTTTCTTCTAAGTCTTTGCTCAGGAAGGAGTAAGTGGGCTCCTTCCCTTATGTTATCCTTAAATATTGAGAGACCTTATTTCAACCCTATAGATAGTAATTGTACCTTCCTTATTTCCTTTTAATCTTGATCTACTCCAATTTTATTTTAAGACTGTTGATCCTCAAGTCTGTTAACCCTAGATTAAGAAAAGGTACTATTCCTCACTTAGTCCTCTCCCTTATGTCAATCTTTATTTACCCTAAAATCATTTTCCCTTCTATTTTAAAGTAAATCAGGGTTTAATTACAACAACATCATTTATTCTCAATATTTATTAGCTTTGTTGTTATTTCCCTAAGGTTAAAAATTGTTTGGAATATATTGAAATTCCCAGAGTATCATTTTAAATGTGTTTTCTAGCCATAAATTAGGGTTGAAATCTATTAAGCGTTGTTATGTGCTTTGTTAAAATTATTATACAACTTAAGTGGGCCTAATAGTGAAGAGCATGTGTTTCCTCCTAAGAGGTCACAAGTTCAAAACCAGAGGGGGGTAGAGTATGTATGCCTTCATAGGCTTAACAATCAAATTGTTGTGCGAAGGTGGGTCCCTTGTCCCACAAATAAGGGGGCCTCATACACCAATTTAGTGTCTGGCTTGGCCATGACCTTAAAATTGAATAATAATAATAGCAATTACTACATAAATTTGTTGTAGTTAATTATCTTATTTAGTCTTGTCATAACCCTCCATTTTTTACTTTATTATCATAATTTCCAGGGTTAAATTTTATGTTGTTATAAACTAGTTTATTGCTACAATTTCTCAATTTTAATGCTAGTTGACTTCAAGAAAGTGTAAGTCCTTGATTGTGTATGTTTTGGGACCCATTTTGAACCTTTATTACTTGACTGCAACCTCTTGAAGAGCCATTGGACCCTTTGAACTCAATTTTGGAACTTGGCTTAATTTGATTGGGTTATTTTATCCCTAAAATCTACTAGAGAAGCCTCCCTTATGTTGTATTATGTCTATCACTAAAAAAAGGTGAGTAATTGTTTGGATGATAATGGTGACACTCCCATTGTTGAACATTGTCTAGGTTGCCTAGTGAAGCTTTACACTAATATGGTAGATTTTGTTGCAGCACACCATAGCATTTTATGGTCTTTCACAAAGCCATTTTTATCATCCTATTTCGAGGGACGCCATAGGTGAAATTAGAAAAGACATAGGACAGGAATCCTCATGTCCAACTCTCTTTTCTTACCTTGTGTATTTTTGATCGACTATGTCCACTTCTTGCAAGGACGCATCACACCTTTGATGGTCTTCAACCTTGATCTTTTGCATCTTTTTCCTCCACGCTGCTATAAGTGGGGGGTTTGAAATATCCCCTTTCTAAATAGAAATCATGAAATATTTCCAATGTTTTCATGCGGTCCACTCACTCTTGTCCCCTATAACTCACAGAAGCCTTAATCTTTTTAATTCCCAATTTTGTTGTCTATTCCATAATTGTAATACCACAAGGGATTAGTACCTATATAGTAAGAGAAAAACATGTCCAAATGACATACATATCCTACTTTAAATAACATATAAAACATATCAATAGAGTCCTTTGTAACAATATCTAGGCCTCAATCCTTTTTTCTCAATGCTTAACTTTCTCCATGTGACATAACAATTCCAATGCAAGTTTAGTGAGAAGTTTTTTAACACCTAATTTTGAGTGGACACAACCCTTCAATGAGACATTATCTACCTACTAACCACCCTCCTAGCCATGTCCTATTTAAGCCCTTTATATTGTCTTTATCCATGGGTTCAAAGATTTAACCATCTCACTCCAAGCAAACATCTAAACTACCCTATAGCATTGTTCAATATATCCAACCCCTATTATAAGGCAAGTCGATGCCTTGTATGCAGACTCTCATCTCTATTCAACCCTTATAGATTGTTATGCATGCTTGTAGACAAAACTTAAGAAAAAATTAGACAACCACATTCATCAACATTTTAATCCCTAGCCATCAATGCTCATCCATAATCATACAAAAATTAAATAACACAAAGGAAAAAAAACATATTTAACCATCCCACCCTTCATCATCATTTGTGTTCTTGTCATATCTTTTCCTTGGTAGAATTTTTGACCCTCTATCTTTTGCCAATATCATTTTGGCATGTTTTCTTGTACTTGGGAGTTGTCATTCCTTTCATACTTAATCATACAACCCCAAGACAATTTGTTTACTCCTTTTTTCCTCTGTCCAAAATATTAAATTTCTTAAATATTGTAAAGTTTTCATGTTTGATTTATGTGTAGATGCAAGACAAACCTCCTAATATTTTTATACTTTAGATTTATGACAAATGGTAGGCATGTTCAACCTCATCCATTATCCTTAGGCACACTCCCCATTCCTTGTTTTTTATGAATTTATACTAGATATATCATAACTTGGTCACCAACAATTAATGTACACTAGACATTCACAATGCCCCTCAAGGATTAGAATTAAAATGTGATGAATAACATTGGCTTTCACCTAACGCCATCCATTTAACATAACAACAACAATAAGAAACTATAAACATAAACATCTCTTGAACACAAGGATTTATAGTGAGAACCTAAATGCTAAAAGAAAATTCAATGTCAAATGTTATCGTTAATCTCTCAAATCCTTTATTAAAAAACATGCAAATTGTTCTATCCACAACCACCATCATATTATTGTCCATCAAATAATCACAAATGGGAAAAATACATTTATTGTCAATAAATCATCTCTCATACTAATCACACCTCTTTCAATCTCCAGCATATCATTCTAAAGAGAACTCAACCACTACTCAAAGCTCAATCATTCTCATAAGGACAAAACACTTTTCATCTTTACATTACCTAATTAACTAGTTCCGGAAAACAACTAATTAACTAGTCCATCTTCATTTAACATAGTCAAATTTGATCATGGAACCCAATCATTGTCATAAAGACAAAATGTTTTTCATCTCTAGAGAACAACTAATTAACTAATTCCGGAAAACAACTAATTAACTAGTCCATCTTCATTTAACATAGTCAAATTTGATCATGGAACCCAATCATTGTCATAAAGACAAAATGTTTTTCATCTTTACATCACCTAAATTCACTAAGGTAAACAACTAATTAGCTAGTCCATCTTCATTCATCATAGTCAAATTTGATCCCAGCACCCAATCATTACCATAAAAACAAAACACTTTTCATATTTACATTAGCTAAATGTTTTCCTAAAAAGAACTAATTAGTTAGTCCATTTTCATTCAACATAGTCAAATTTGATAATGAAACCCAATCATTGTCATAAAGACAAAACACTTTTCATCTTTACATTACCTTAATTCACTAGAGAAAATAACTAATTTGGTAGTCCATATTCATTCAATATAGTCAAATTTGATCATGGAGCCCAATCATTGTCATTAAAACAAAACACTTATCATATTTACATTACCTCAATTCACTCCTAAAATAACTAATTGGCTAGTCCATCTTCATTTAACATAGTCAAATTTGATCATGGAACCCAATCATTGTCATAAAGACACTACATTTTTCATCAATTCACTCCGGAAAACAACTAATTAGCTAATCCATCATAGTTAAATTTAATCATGAAACCCAATCATTTCTTATTTTTCTATAAAACAACTAATTAGCTACTCTATCTTGATCATTGAGTTAAAATCCCATACAAACCCCCTTTTAATAATTACTTTAACTATTTTTATTTATTTTTTGTTCCTTAGTTTTATCTAAAATCAAATAAGGAATTGAGATTATTGATTAGGTTTGTTTTTTTTTTTTTTTTTTTTTATTTTTTTTTTTTAACTCATTAAATTTATAGTTTTCAGCCTCAACGTGCTCATTAAATTTATAGTTTTCAGCCTCAACGTGCTCATAGAAAACCAAGTCTGTTGCCGAGCCATCGAAAGCTTAAACATCTTAAGGTGATCTAACTATTATCTATCTTTCCTTTGATAAACAAATAAAAAACGTAAATGCTATCCATCCTTGTTATCAGTTTTTCCCCTGCCACCTGTTTTCCCAATCCTACAGTTCCGGGCATTTATGGGCTGGGAAATAAAGTTAGCCTCCCGCTGGCTTATTTTTGTCTTTTCCTAACAGTTTTCTTACCGCCCGCCACTTGTTTTCCGATCCCTACGGTTGGCATTACCATACCTATAGTTGGCATTCCCCGCTTCGGCGCATTATCCCTAAATTTTCTTTCCGCCCTCCACTTGTTTTCCTCCACATTTCCTACCGTTGGCATTCCCATTCTTACAGTTAGCATTTTTTCCAGCTTCGGCGCATTACCCCTCAATTTTCTTTCAGGCTGCCACTTGTTTTGCTCCACATAGCGCTAAACAGAAGAAGAAGAAGAAAAAAATCATGTCAACATTTAGCAATCTGATCATTTGTTTGATATCATATTTTGAAGAAGGAACTAGTTCAAATATCAAAAGATTCACCTTAGGGAGGTCATCCACATGTTTTGGAAGCGATCTTTCTTTCTCTGCAGCACGCCCTAAAGGATTATTTTTCAAAACAGTTTTATACTTGGCACCGGAAGCCTGACGAACAACAAAAACATTAATTTTCAGAACAAAATAGGGTTTGTCTGAACACTTGATCACCACTTATAAACTACTTATAAGCAAGCTATTGGAAAGAAAATCACAGTCCATTTTCTAATGTTTTTTATTAGCCAAGCTCTATATTCAGAAACAGAGAGCACCTATTTTCAGAAACAGAGAGCACCTATTGATCACTACTTATAAGCAAGCTATTCCAAAGAAAATCACCCTCGATTCTGTAATGTTTTCCATTACCCAAACTCTATATCTCTCCTCCTCTTGTTAGTTTATTTCGGAGACATTTTATGGTTCCCCTCTGGTTTTTGGCATACCTCTCTTCGTGGCATTTTTGGTTTCAGTTTCTTCACTTCTTTTGGTTTCCTCAGTTCCAGTGATTCTTCGTGACCCACATTCTTATGATGATTATCCTTCAGTTCTTCTGTCTTTTTGGTTTTCTGCTTCTGCGCCATACAGATTGTAAATCAAGATAAATAGATATCTAGGGTTAAATAGATAAAAGTAAACATTACTTACTAGCGTTAAATTGATAAAGTAAATAATTAACGCATAGGTTAGATGAAAATATAAATCAAGCTCTACCTATTGTAACAATCAATATCCATATATCAATAAACTTCAATTTCAATGTGTTGAGAAGTTCTTTTGATGTATTATTTAAAAGGGTTGACGTGCAAACACTTAACCTATTTTCAGAAACAGAAAGCAGTTATTATTATTCAAAGTAAAAATCTGCATGCTATAACTACAACTTATTCAAACTTCACGCTTGTGTTGAAGTTAAAAAAACACACTGAAGGAATGATTATTAATATAGAACAAAATACCAACAAAGGGAAATGCCACTACATTAAGATATATTTTGGATGCTCATATTCTGGTTCTCCAATATAATTGTTTCTTATGGTTATCATTTGCAGAGCTGTGCCCATCACTTTCAACGATTATCTGGTGGGTCCCTGTTGTGGCTCAATTTGGCATAACTAAAATATTAAATAAAATAAATTAACATAGGGTTAAAATTTCTAAATTTGAATCAATTTTAGAGGATAAAGCTTTTGCAAGTGGCTACACTTTTTCTCAAGTATCTCCCAATGATCTTGTGTACCATCGTAAAGAGCTTATCAAATTTGGTTGGAACCATTTCTATCAATGGTAATAAAAAGATGAGAAGTCTGAAAGATATTTATGATGTTTTGGATGTTAGTTTAAATTTTGCATTGTTGTCATTCCAACTCTTCGTTCGAAGAAGCAATCAGAGATGAAAATTGGGTGCAAGCCATGGATGAAGAGATGGATTCTATTTAAAAGAATGATACATGAGATTTGGTTGATTTACCAAACGATAAAAATCTCATTGGTGTGAAGTGGGTGTTGTTAGGGTCCTATAATAATAGGATTCATAATGTTTGAATTGACTTTGATTAGTCTTTTAATATGTACATACTTTGCTTTCTGCAAAAAAAAAATTCATATTAGAAAAATAAAAAAATGTAAAAAGAGTAAAAGTTCTAAAAGAAAAATCAAAGGACTTAAAAGAAAAAATATTGAAAAGAATATAAAAATGGACCCCAAACAAAAAGAGACAAAAATAAAACATGAAAGTGATGCAAATCTAAATGTCACTACTATTTAATTTTACTACAAAAATAAAGATTGTGTGCAACTTGTTAAAATGCCACAATCCATGAAGGTCAAACTGCTTAATCTTGACCCTTCATGCTTTAAATTTCAGGTTGATAGATAGAGAATAAAGATCTAGCCAAACAGTTTAATCTTGGCAGATCAGTAGTTAGGTAGAGAATAATGAGGAGCTAAACAGTTTAATGTGATCCCTTGGAAGAAATAAGGATAGAATTAGTTATTTTGTTGTTTTAAAAGAAAATGAATAAGGGTTTGCAAGCTCAAATGCATCCATGTAAATGAAGAAAAAATGTTAGGGTAATAGATGAGTAGGCAAAAGTAGTTTTTCACAAGCATGGATATCATAAAATTAGCCATTTCATTTACTAATTTCCCTTCAAAATCATGTCCTTTGTAAAAATACCTTCTTCCCCTTCATTTTACCCTTTTCTCCTTTTTCCCCTTTCAAAAAATATATTTTCCTAAGTTAAAAATGCATCATAACCCTTTTATTAATCCCCCTTTTATTCGAAAAATACCCAAAAAACCCAATATATATATACTTTTATCCCAGCCCCAAGGGATAGCTCAAATGGTCGAGTTCCCGTTGCTAAAGACCTTGCCATACGGAAGGTCACGGGGTCAAATCTCCTCGATGCCCTTGGGGTTAGGCCTCGAAATTAAAGCCGACGACTGATCCTTTCAGGAGGATCTATCAGATTATTACCCGTGGATGTAGCGACCACTTAGTGACTGTGAACCACAGCTAAAAAAAAGCCCCAAGGGTTAGCTCAATTGGTTGAGTCCTCGCTGTTAAGTACTTTGCCGGTTGGGAGGTCATAGGATCGAATCTCCTTGACGCCCACGGGGTTAGGCCTCGCATGTAAGGCTGACGATAGATCCCCTCGAGAGAGTATATCGAGATTTTCAGACCGTGTATGTAACTGGGTTCATGTGTGCGGGCACATGGATTCGTGAACCACTAGAAAAAAATTAAAAAAAAAAAAAAAAAAATATATATATATATATATATATATATATATATACTTTTATCCTAAGTATAAATGCTACAATGTTATATTGGGGCCCACTATGAAGAAATCTATCCCCGATATCATGTTTTACACTATGCTTAGTGTATTTGACATCCCGCAGTTACATTACTTTATTAACATTAACTTAATGTATTAAATCCCCGTATTAACCTTTACCCCGTAATAATTGTTGGCAAATTGTTTGACTGGCGAGATACCAATGAAGCTCCAATATATGGTCAATGCAATCTAATTCACTTGTTGTGAATCCTCTGCGCTTATCTAAATGTCAAAGATCTCCATAACAACGAGATCACGGGAAAAGGTGGTGGACTTTGGACATTCAAAGACTGGATCCAAAGGTATTTTTGGCCCTTGGGTACTTTGATCTTGAATACTTCAGAAGGCAGCAACTGACAGAGAAATTTGATGTGTATTATTTTGGAGTAGTGTTACTGGATTTCTTGTGTGCAAGGGAAACTCTTAATCTTGTTTTTCCTAGAGAACAATTCAATATACAAGAGTGGGAAATGCATTGGCAGAAAAAGGGCAAGCTTGAAAAAACAATTGACCCTCACCTTGTTGGGACCATCAACTCTGGTTCTCTGAAAATGTTTATGGAGACTACCGAAAAGTTCTTGGAAGAGATGGGTTTCGACAAGCCTTCCATGGGAGATGTTCTATGGAACCTGGAATATGCATT
Organism: Pinus albicaulis; assembly: GCA_034641835.2. Lineage (NCBI taxonomy): Eukaryota > Viridiplantae > Streptophyta > Pinopsida > Pinales > Pinaceae > Pinus > Pinus albicaulis. The sequence continues at coordinate 31,176,852 of CM076581.1, forward strand.
TCAACTCTAGGAGATATCCATGCAAAATGATCTAGATGAGAATAGTACAAATCATATTGCAGATGTTCTTTTGCGCTACCCATATCCTAAGACTTTTGGTCCAAGTTCAGTATGACTTCAAGTCTTGTACGAAATTTCTCAATTTATAGATTTAATTAATGAGCATGTGGCATTTTGGAGTTCTCAACATCCCACGGAGGGATAGTTGTGAAAATTTACCTATTGTTTGGAACATGTTCTCCTTCAGTGGATATGACACATAGAGGATCCATACCTTGGTGCAACAATTCCTTACCTCGGGATGTTTGCACAAGATTTAGGGCAAAGTGAGCACACAAAACTAGTGGCTTTGGTTTGGGAGGAGAGCTTCGAGTATGTAGAAGAGATTGAGGGCACATGCATTATGTTCCTTTTGGCTACTGAGAGCCTGAGACTTTTTATACTAGCGTTATTGGACGAGGTGTTGGTTGAAGTGATGATGACTTAGAAGATGCAACCAAAAGCGTTGTGTTCTCACAATTGGTGAATCCTCGTGGGAGGTGATCACAAAACAAGACTCCTTTGCCATGTTCCAAATTTACCAATTTAGCACATGCAGATGGAACATTGGTGAATGTGAAATGGTTAGGTTTGGTACATGTTTTTTGCATATCACATTAAAAAGACAGTGCCTCCTCGTATAATCGACCACCATTACAGACGATCACACCACATTTGGTTTAGAAATTTAGTTAGGTAGGTAGGGTGCCCCTATCTCCCATCTCCCTATAGAGTAATTTGGTCACATCTTCTTTCTTCTATGATATTGGTTCCTCTCTCTTAAGTCCTATCTCTCATCCTTCTTTTCTCTCCCTTTCTCTCCTACCTCTATCTCTCTCTCTCCCTCTCTCTCTCTCTCTCTACCCTTCAATACTCTCACTCTATCCCTCCCTCTCTCATTCTTTTTGTCCCACTTCTATCTTTGTGTCACTGTCTCCCTCTCTTACCCTTCTCTACCTCTCTCACTCCTCTCCCTCTCTCTCTCTCCCCTAACCCCTTAACCACTAACTCATTATTCCCCTAATCCCAATCCATAATCGCTTAACCACTAACTCATTATTCCCCTAACCCCTAAATGCGCTTAAATCCCCTAAGTCCTAAGCCCCTAATCCCTAATCCCTTAACCAATAACTCATTATTCCCATAACCCTCAAAACAATCCTTAAAACCCATTGGGATTAGCCATTCCAAACGAGATCTGGTCTAGTTGGGACTTACTACCGGGTTAATTCCCCCTTGTTGGCAAGGTTAAAATTCTTAATCTTCGATAGACAAAATGTAGATCAAATCTTTCATTAAAAAGAAGGAAGCATAACCTCTCTGCCAGGCTATACCTATCAGTTGCTTGGACTCTTCTTGCTCTCACATGAATGTGGTCTTGCTTGACTAGTACGGAAGAATGTTTCACATTATCAACTATTTGTTTGGGACAACTTTTAGTTGTTTTAGCACTGTTACATTCTGCAAGCTTATCCTTTAAATCATCCTAGTCTTTTGTACTCTCTCCAACTTTGTAGTGCTTTCCATTCCTCTCAGTCTCATCTGTTTCCTTGGTTTGTTAAGGGACAATGTCGACAACATTAGCATGTTTTTGCACTAAACAAGGGTATTTCTAAGACACAGTCAGGTGGAGCAAGAGTATAAGAGCCAACTTTCTCATGAATAAGGGACATTCGAACTTAAGCTTTTCTGTTGTAGTCATGAGGTGCAGTGTGGTTATTGAGACTTCATCAGATGTCCGTTCTCTGAACTTAAATTGTGTGACAACACTGTGGCTGAGTTTGAAACTGGAGATTGAACATACATTTGGTTTAATTACAATAGACATTTTCATCAATAAATGTAAAGCAATGGCTAACAAATACTAGAAATGAATAAATAGAGAAGACATGGCACAAGCAACAATACCTACAAAATTGTTACATTGAGACCCAAAGAATAAGCAACTATTGTGCATAAATAGAGACCAACGAAACTATCATCTTAACCCCTAACCCCTTAAACACTAATTCCCAACTCCTAACCCATTTAACCCCTTAAACCTCTAAACCCCTAACCCATTTAACCCCTAAACCCTTAACCTCTAACCCATTTAACCCCCTAAACCCCTAACCCATTTAACCCCCTAAAACCTAAACCTCTAAACCCTTAAACCCTAACCCCTTAAACCTTAATTACCAACCCCTAACCCATTTAACCCCCTAAACCCTTAAAACCCTAACCCATTGAACCTCTTAGACCCTAACCCCATTAACCCCTAACACCTAACCCCTAAAATCCTTAACTGTTAGATCCCTTAACCCCCTAAACCTCTAAATCCCTAATCCATTTAACCCCCTAAACCATAAACCTCTAACCCCTTAACCCCTAACCCCTTAAAACCTAATTCCCAACCCCTAACCCATTTAACCCCCTATACCCCTAAACCCCTAACCCATTTAACCCCCTAAACCATAAACCTCTAAACCCCTAACCCATTTAACCCCTAAACCCTAAACCTCTAAACCCTTAACCCCTGGCCCCTAACCCATTTAACCTCCTAAACCCCTAACCCATTTAACCCCCTAAACCCTAAACCTCTAAACCCTGAACCCCTAACCCCTTAAACCCTAATTCTTGACCCCTAACCCATTTAACACCCTAAAACCCTAACCCGTTTAACCCCCTACCCTAACCCCATTAACCCCTAACCCATAAATCCTTAATTTCTAAATCCCCTAACCCCTTAAACCTCTAAACCTCTAACCCATTTAACCCCCTAAACCCTAAACCCATTAACCCATAAAATCCTTAACTGCTAAATCCCTTAACCCTCTAAACCTCAAAACCCCTAACCCATTTAGCCCCCTAAACCCTAAACCTCTAACCCTTAATCCCTAACCCATTAAACCCTATTTCCCAACCCCTAACCCATTTAACCCCCAAACCCTTAAAACTTTAACCCATTTAACCCCCTAAAACCTAACCCCATTAACCCCTAACGAACCCTAACCCCTAAAATCCTTATCTGCTAAATCCCCTAACCCGCTAAACCCCCTAAACCCTAAACATCTAACCCCTTAACCCCTAACCCATTTAACCCCCTATACCTTTAAACCCCTAACCCACTTAACCCCCAATTCCTAACCCGTAACCCATTTAACCCCCTATACCCTTAAACCCCTAACCGACTTAACCCCCTAAACCCTAAACCTCTAAACCTTTAACCCTTAAACACTAATTCCCAGCCCCTAATCCATTTAACGCCCCTAAACCCCTAAAACCCTAACCCATGTAACCCCCTAAACCCTAAACCTCTAAACCCTTAAACCCCTAAACCACTAACACCTAAACCCCTAACCCCTTAACCCCTAAACCGTTAATGCTTAACCCATAACCCATTAATCGCTGACCCCTAACCCCTAAAATCCTTAACTGCTAAATCCCCTAACCCCTAACCCCCTAATCCCTAATTCCTTAACCACCAACTCATTATTCACCTAACCCCTAACTGCGCCTAAATCCCCTAATCCCCTAATCCCTAATCCCTTAAACACTAACTCATTATTTCCCTAACCCCTAAATGCACCTAAATCCCCTAACTAATTATTCCCCTAACCCTTAAATACGCCTAAATCCCCTAACCCCTAAGCTCCCAATCCCTAACCCCTTAACCACTAACTCATTATTCCCCTAACCCCTGAGCCCCTAATCCTTAATCCCTTAACCATAAATGCACCTAAATCCCCCAACTCATTATTCTCCTAACCCTAATCCCTAATCCCTTAATCACTAACTCATTATTCCCCTAACCCCTTAATATGCCTAAATCCCCTAACCCCTAAGCTCCCAATCCCTAACCCCCTAATCTCTAACTCCTTAACCACTAACTCATTATTCCCCTAACCCCTGAGCCCCTAATCCTTAATCCCTTAACCACTAACTCATTATTCCCCTAACCCTTATAACAATCCTTAAAAACCGTTGGGATTAGCCATTCCAATCGAGAGTAGGTCTAGTTGGGACCTACGATCGAGTTAATTCCCCCTTGTTGGCAAGGTGGGATACCATGCACAAAACCATGGGTTGCAAAAACGTCTCCTAAATTTACTATTTTATCTCAATTTTAATTTAATAATTAATTTATTTATTTATTTAAAAACTCTTCTAGATAAGTCACATAATTTTTTAAAATTCAACGCCTTTCAAGCTACTCATTGTGTGGTTCATCATCAATGTTATTAAAATAAATTTATTAGAATGAAATTGAATTGATTTTTAAAGCTTCCTTTTAAACAATAGTTGACATTACAAGAAATCACGTAATGCACTCAACATCCATCAAAACAACAATAAGTATGATATTAAAAATGATGTTTGGAAAAATGGAGAGAGAGTATTCATTTTTCGTTTAAATTTTAAATTTTAAAAGGAAGAAGAGAGTTAAAATAACATTTCTCCCGCCCAAAACACATCACTTTTTGGTTATCTCCGGATGGCTTAGTGATTAGGCTTAGTGTAGAAATTTGAATAACTAATATATTATTCACCGAGATTCTCTTGATCACACACTATTTTAGCTTCATGCATAATACAGAATCTCTTCTACCATTGATCATTACATGCGGAAATAAAATCAATTGCATGCACACATTAAAACCACAAACAATCACACATATGAACACAGTATTTAATGGGAAATCTTAAAGCTGAAAACCCCAAATATCTGTATATTATATGTCATGGAGATCATGTAACAATCATAGTACAAAGCTTCTCACAAGCTCTCAGCACACCCTCGATTTGCTACACACTAATCAAGCTAAATCTATAAAAACACATGCTCCAATATTTTCCACTTGATAGCCAGCCTCTATTGCATAATCAATGCTATGGGATGGCTCATTAAATAAATTGAACCACCTGGCTTGTACTGCGCAATCCTCATGGGCTTCTCCAATCACTGTGTGTTTCAAATAGCAACAGTATAGTCACAACTGATAGTCACACTGCTCTTTCACCTATTTACTTGTGGTCTCCCTTTATTTGTCCGTACCTTTGAAGTTAGCGGTACGTTACGATGGTGTGGTTCTCATTAATTAGTGAATTAATTAATAATTAATTCACACCACTCTCACTAATTATATCAATTAGTTAAACTGAATACAAATAGCTCAACTATGTTTAGATTGGTTAAACTGAACACAACTCCATTAACTTCCTCAATCAACTCCACCAAACTTTTCCACATGAGTTCTAACTGAAGTATCCATGCAATAGCTCCACATAACCCTCAGGAATAGCGTAATTCCTTCTGTCAGCTCCTATGCCACATCTGTGCACTTAACTGAAGTGCTCCAAGAGAATAAGATAATGTTTAGAGTCTAGATATTATTAAGAGCTAATAATATTCGACATATCTATTTTTAGACTGGCAATCTAAAAATAGATTCCGCCCAGTATGTATAAAAATAGAAGTCCATATATTTTTTCCAACTTGACCAACCATCCACAAATAGCATCCTGCAACTCATAGAACATGATCCATAGTCTAAAAATAGACTTTGCGCCAAAATTTGCCGGCGCGCCCACTTAGTGAAAGCGACTTCATTTCACTAAGCTCCATCATCTTGCTTCATTTTCAACACTCCCTCTCAGCAAGATATGGATTATCTGCAACCCCTATCCTGCCTCTGTGGAATTTGAACTTGCTCCTGGTGAGCGCCTTCATCAAGATATCAACATCCTGATCCTCCGTGGGAATGCATGAAAGTAACATGATCTTCCGCTACACACAATCTCTGATATGGTGATACCGAATGTCAATGTGTTTAGGTCTATCATGAAATGCTGGATTAACCGAGAGTTTAATGCAACTCTGATTATCACAATAAATCACAGTAGGATCTAAGTGTGAACCGAACAACCCGACCAGGATATTCCTCATCCATATAGCCTCGCATGCAACCAAACTCGCTGCCATATACTCGGCCTCTCGCCGACTGATGCAGAATCTGCGCTGCTGCGCACCGAAGCTGCTGTCGACCCCGTCTTGAAAATCCCTCCGGACTATTGCTCTTTTACCGTAAGGTTGGGCTCCCTACCCCCGTCTTCCGTACGACGAAGCCACATAGCCTCACCTCATCCGACTGTCTGTACCATAATCCATATCCCGATGTGCATTTGAGATATCTCAATACATGCTTGCATGCCTTCCAGAAGAGCTTGGTTGGCTTAACCATAGCTTGTGAAAGCTGGTTCACAGCATAGCATATGTCGGGTCGTGTATTGACCGGATACATAAGCGACCCCACCAACTGTCGATAAACAATGGCATCCACTACCTCCGCCGAAGTAGCATCCTCATTCCTCCATCCACCAGGAAGAGGAGTATCAGCAGGCTTGCAGCCATGCATGTTGAACTTCTCCAGTATCTCCTGGGCATACTTGCCTTGAGAAACAAACAGTCCATCACTGTGCTGCCAAATTTCGAATCCCAGGAAATAATGAAGGAGGCCCAAGTCCTTCATCTCAAACTCTTTTGCAAGATCATCCTTTCATGAGAGTATCAACAGCTCATCACCTGTCAAAATCAAATCATCTACATAAAGTACAATGATCAGCAACTTATCCTCCACCACAATCTGGTATAGGTTCTGTTAGGGTCCCGTGATTTGGCCGATTGGCTAGCCAAATGACGATGTAACATCAAACCAAGCTTTGGAGCCCAAGGACCTAGCCTTCCTGGACTCAGAGAGGGCTCTCTCTATAAGTGCAAAAGATGTCGGTGTGTTTGCTTGCGATGTTCTGATATTAGGCTAGTTATGAAGTGTGTTTTTTGGTTTTTTTTTTAGTTTTTAAGTTTGTGAGGGATGAAACTGATCAAATACATAAACTGGATGACAAGATGTAGATAAATTGGGCTATGGGGTCAAGCAGATCAAGGAAGCTATGAAGTGATGATATAAAGCTGCTGTAGGGCCGATTTGATTCACAAGCTATGAAGTGATGATATAAAGCTGCTGTAGGGCCGATTTGATTCACAGTAGAAGGGATCTCTGGGAAAAATGGATTAAATGAAGAATAAGTTGATGAAAGACAAGGGATTTCAAGTGCAAACTAGTTAATAGCAGACATAAACATGTAATAGCAAGCCATTAATCATGCTAGGAATAACTATAAGCTAATCAATACATAGAAATCAAACATTCAAGCCATACATAGAGGTATATGACCCTCTAACTTCGGGAAAAGGCTATCAGACTTTGGGGAAAACACATGAGACAAACTAACAACTCATAAACTATGCCGGAACACCTAAACATAGTCTCTAAGTTATTGGGCACTTGGACAAATAAGTTTTCATAGTTTTAGGAAAAGGGCTAGATCGAAACTAGGCCTCCTTGGTTCAACAAAATGATCAACAAATCAGTCAAAGAGAAAGTTTTATGGACAGAACTATGGGCAGCTGATAGGTAGGTAGGTCAAACCATACATCCTACTCAACATACATGGAACTGATGAATAAAACTAAGTAACAAAACCTTAGGTTACTAAAGAGCAGCTAAGAATTCTTTAGCATAACTAAGGGAGAAGAAAACATCAAGCTATGAAGATTCAGGGATTTTGAGGTGCCTCCATGGGCATGTCTCAAAATCAATCTTTACTGATCTATAGCAGTAAGAAAAATGAAATATGAGTGAAAACTAGAAGACAAAACAACATTAAGAAGCACTATACCATTCTACCATGTCAAGGAATCCATCAACAAGCCTTCAACATTCCTCGAAAGCATCCAAGAGGCAATCCAAACATCATAACTCAAGTGTATTCTTCAAAGCTCATATGACCAATGCATTAATTCTTCTCTCAAGTTCAGCCTCTGATTTCCAAAGAGAACCATGGAATAAATAGGCTTGAGGGAGGAAAACCTCATGGAGCAACTAGCTATCCCATTGGCCAAGTCAAAATATCTAAACTTGTCCTTGAGGCTTTGCAAAGCCCAAGGCACAAAATATCTCATAAAATATCTTAAAAACTGCTAAAAACGGAAATCATATTGACTTTACATGATTTTCCCATGATAAAAATAGCCTAACGCACATTTGGGAAAAGCAGATTTTTGGAGTTCAAAAATTACAAAAATACTTCATATTTAGGCCTGAAAAAGGTCCCCTGACTTGCTGAATGCGAATGGAAGCCTTCCTGATGTCGAAATGAGGCTCATGATGGCTCGTTGGAAATCTCTCTGTGTCTGCTTTCCAACGCAAATGGAATCACCTCAATCTGATCTCTGAAAGTCCCTCAAAACTGTACCTGTGCGCAAAAACCCAGAAAATAGCAGGCTGCTGATATGGCGGGCAGAATGTGCAAAATGAGGCTTTTTTTCGCCAATTTGGAGGGGCGAATGATCTTCAAATGCCCTGAAAATCGCTGGAGACCTGCTCATGGAATTATGGCATCCATCGGTATCATCCTCCTCCCTTGAAAAATCCTCGAACTGAAACGGCGCAATTATGAGTTTTTGACTAAAAACCCAAAAAATGCCGAAAAACCAAAAGTTGTTGAAATAGGCCCAAAATTGGCATGCATGACCCTCAAGGGTCCATAGCAACATGCTCCGAATCTGATGCCAAAATATCAAGGGCTGATATGTCTTTCTTCTCTTTCTGTGTCGGGCGCTCCTTAAAACTGCTGTTCTTGATCATCATCCTTATGCTGTTGCTCAAACTGCTGAGCTGCTGCTGTTCAGCACTATCCTCCTCTGGTTCCTGCTTCTGCTGATCTTCACCACTGTCATGTTGCTCCTGTTGTCTTGCTTTGAGGCATTTTGACCTAACTATGCTTTGGAAGAAACCAACTGCCTTTTATGAACAATGCCCTACTGGATTGAAAATGGCCACTATATTGTTTGGACAGATATGGACACTGTGGATTGGATGAAATGCAACAATGCTTCCTTGAATAAGCTCACCTCTGTACTTCTTAAAAACAGTCCTTCAACTCTGTATGCACTTCAGCCATGCAAACTTTTAACAATGGTACCATGTGTAAAAGATGGGATAACTGCTTTGTAGATTCCCTGTGTACTGTTTTGAACAATCACCCCTCTTGTGACTTTATTAGAGGCCAGCTTACACTTGTATTTGTGTCTTCAAAACCAAACTTCAAAAATTAAAACCCTGCTCTTTAAATCATTCACCTTGAAAATGCTTCTGTCAACAGGTTTTCTATAAAAGAGACCACACAGTGGAAAAGAAAGGAGACCTTTTGGTTAGGTGAAAAATTAGCCCACAGTGTTAAGGAAAACACCTTTCACTTATAAATTTTGAGAAGTTAATTACCAACTTTGTACTTCTGCCTTTGATGTCAAAATCCAACATCAACAACCTCTGTCCTTCTGCCTCCAATGTTTAACTTCTTATCAACAAATTCTACCTTTTAATGTGCTGTCATCTTTGGAAGCTCCCTGTCAACAAACTTATAGTAGTGAAATACAGTGAAATAGGGGCAGATCTCTAGAAAAGGCTTGTTGTGATAAGTGTTTTGATAACCCTGTTCTTCAGGAATGACCTTCCCCTCGAAACATATCACAACAACAGTTCTTCAAAATGACACCATTTAGTGAACGAAAAGCAGAACTAGGCTAGATGACATATCAGTGCACTATGCATTTTTGGGAAACACACCCTTGCTTGTGGGTTCAAAAGATCTATCAATACATCTATGCTCCTGTCTCTGATGTTAGAGTTCAACCATCAAAAACCTCTGCCCTCAGTGTTCGGTTCACCTTTGAAGACCTCTGTCAACAACTCTTCATAATGAGACAATGTAGTGTAATGAAAAACAGACTTAGTTTAGGTGTAAAATCAGTGCAACAGTGGTTTAGAGAACACATTCTCTGCTTCAGCCATGAACTATTTTCAAATTTGTGAGTTTAAATAGTCCATCAACACCTCTATTTTAATATCAAATGCAGTCACCAAGCACTCTGCCCTTTAGACAGTGGCCATTTTCACTGGTGAAGTTTTGAGAAATCAACACCACTTTGGTACCTCTGCCTTTAATGTCAAAATCTAACCATCAATAAGCTCTGTTCCTTAGTGTACTGTGTACTTCTGGCTTCAAATGTTAGACTTGATCATCAACAACCGTGCCTTCTAGAACATGGCCTTATTTCACCCTCAAAATTACTCTGTTCAACAAACTTCAGAATGATACAATGTAGTGTAATGAACAAGCAGACTTAGTTTAGGTGTAAGATAAGTGCAACAGTGGTTTAGAGAACACACTCTCTGCTTTAGCCAGGAACTATTTTCAAATTTGTGAGTTTAAATAGTCCATCAACACCTATATACCCCTGTTTCCAATATTAATTTCAAACATTAACAACTCTGTTTTTCCGAAAAAGGCCTCTTTCTTTTGTGAAGTTTTTTAAGAGAACAAAAATTGCTTTTATACTTCTGCCTCCAGAGTTAGAAAAAACATCAATTAAATCTGCCCTTCAATGTAACATTTACCCTTAGAGCCTCTTTGTCAATCAGCTTTTCAACATGATAATGAGGTGAAGAAAAAGGGCAAACCTAGGTTAACCATACATAGTGCTTTATGAGGGACACTTCTTCTTGTGAAGTTTTAAGAAAACATTACTTGTATACCTCTGCCTTCAAAGTTTAGATTTGACCACCAACAAAATTTGCCCTCCGGAAAAATGGCCCTATCCACCTTTAGAAAACTCTCTGTCAACAATTCTCCACAATGATATAATACAGTGCAAGGGAGGAGCAGACTTAGCTTTGGTGAAAGAATCAGTGTAACAGTAATTTAGACAATACACTCTTGGCTTGTGAGTTTTGAGATATGCACCAATACACTCTATAACCCTGCCTCCAAGGTTTAAACTCTCATTAACAACTTCGGCTCTTTTAAATTACCTCATCTCACTGTGTAGGAAAACTGCTTTTGTTTTTAGCAAAGATGGAAAGATCCGGGGTTTTCAAACATGTTTGTCACTTATCAACACTTTGCAATTGATGGGATTTCATAAAAATACCTCGAACTTGATGGATGCTCGTTTGAAAAGATGTAAGAAATCCTGGATAGCTTGAAAAAGTTGCGCGGAAATCTCTGGAGCAAACCCGTCGCACAGGAGAAAGGCTGTTGGGTCGACTTGTCGTGCGGTCGGGCGGCCACCTACAGGCACGTCGCGCCCACCTACAGGCACGTCGCGCCGAAGAAGGAAGCCTTTACAAAAATCTGCCCAGGCACGTCGCGCCAAATCCCAGGCACGTCGCGCAAGTTTGCAGTTTATTTGGAAGGCCTTCCCGGTGTCGGAATTGGGCGCGAGATGGCTCGTTGGAAAGCTGTGGAAGTCTAATTTCCAGAAAAACTTGAATTTTGTCATTTGGTATCCATTTGATCCTTCAAAAATTGATTTTCCCAACACTGGTCAAAACTGGTAAATCCTGGTGCAGAAATGCATCGAGCTGTTTGTAGACCATTTTTTAATGCCTTCCCGGTGTCAGAATTGGACGCGAGATGGCTCGTTGGAAAGATGTGAAAGTCGTATTTCCATAAAAACTTGAATTTTTTCATTTGGTGTCCATTTGAGCCTTCAAAAACTGACTGTCCCATCACTGGTCAAAAATGGTGTATGCTGGTGCAGAAAAACATAGCGTTGATTGCAGGCTACTTTTGGATGCCTTCCTTTTGTCGGAATTTGGCCCGAGATGGCTCATCGGAAAGCTATGGAAGTCTATTTTCCATAGAAACTTTAATTTTTTCATTTTGAGTCCAATTGAGCCTTCAAAAACTGACTGTTCCATCACTGGTCAAAATGATGAATCCTAGTGCAGAAATTCTCCCGTGACATCTGTATTTTTCACATTTCTCATAAACCATGATACCTGTGTAGAAACTGAAGAAGGTTTTTCTTCTTGAACCTATGAGGGACAAAAACCTCTCTCAATGTTGTAAATTTCATCTCTGTTTGATCAGAAAATCATTTTGAAACAAACTGCCCGGGTGCTCCTTAACCCTAATTTCACTGTGGCAGAGGTATGATGATTCAACATCCAAGCAATTTTACTATCCCTTTGTATTTTCTGTGATGAGATATTTGAGCTTCTTTTTGAATGTGGGGGATGGCCTTTTGACAAATTCTTGGCTTCCTTTTGACCATGATGGTAGAGTTTGTTTTGAGATCAAGACCCCTTTTGTCAATAGAACCATTTCATGACTGAACATATGTTCACTGTTTTTCTCTCTTGGCGATTTTTAGCAAGGAAGGGCTATTCATAATGTGCCAAAAATTTGAAAGCTTTGAACACCTATTTCTTGAAAAGCATTTCTTTGGATCTTTGGCATGTGATTTTGTTTTGCTGCTTGAACCTTTTCTTCAAGGAAAAGTCTTCTTTTTGGTATCAATGGCACACATATATTCAATATTTTCTCTTTTCTACTGCAGGTACAGTCTGAAAGATAGCTCTTTGAAGAGGGAAAACAATACCTTTGCACCATAAACAGTAACACTTACCTGTGCAATGACTCCTTTACTCAATTTCTTTGTGTCCTTTCTCTGCACTTTTTAGACCCATCAGTTTTCAACAACCTATAATGACTTTGGCCATTTGCTCATATATGGAGGAGGCTTTTCATCAGGTAAGGTATCTGAAGGCTTTTTCAACAACTCTGTTTGACACAGCCTTTCTCTGAATGTGATGGTAAGTGAACCTCTTGAAAAACATCAAATTTAGCATCTCTTTTTGGCAAACATCACCGTATTTCAGAAGAAACCCTAGCCACCGTGACACTGTTTATCTGCACTACTCTAAAGGTAACTGGGATATCATCATGTGTTTTGGTCATCTCATGACAAACCATTTGAAGGATAATCTCTGTAATTTATGGAGGTCAGTGTCTTTTGAGAAAACAAGAACTTTCCTTCTGCCTGTGTAATGGCATTGGTTAACAGCATCTATTCCATTTGATTTTGGACAAAACGGGCTTCTTATGATTGGGATGTTTACTGATGATAGGCCTTCTAAAGCTTCAACAATTCATATGTTTTGAAAGTTTGAAATGAGCTCCTTTATCAGGCCAAACTCCCTTTTCCTTTGAGTTTATCATATTTCCACTACATTCCTGTTATGATCATTAATTACATTCATGAAACCTGAAGATATTGTTTCATTGTTTCAGTAAAGGCAAACCTGGACTTCTGCAACCTTCTGAGTCAACACTGGCCTGCGCCCTCTGCTTATGTATGAAGGAGGCGCCCTAACCCTCTGCTTGTAATTGAAGGAGGTTGTGGGCCTTGACAATTTACCATTTGGCTGAGACAGTGGCGACCCTTTCTTACTGTGATTTTCATGCTGGAAAGAGCTGTAAGGTCCTGATGAGTGACTTTTGTTTTGCAGCTTCATCTCAGGCTCATAATACACTTAGAAGCAGCTGTTCCTCTAACTGTAAACTCAAACATTTACTCCATGAGATGAAATATATTTCTTGTTTTTGTAGAACCATAGAAAACTGTGAAAAACCTAATAGTCAGCTTGAGATTGGATTTTATGCAGTGCTGAGATCTAGGGGGGTATGAGTGGCGCGACTTAAGGTTGTTTGTCAACTTCATTTGCAAATTAAGGGATCAGTCATGGTAGGTCTGCTGCAGATGGGGGCTTTTTGGCCTTTTGATGATTGCCAAAGGTGAAATGTCCTAAAACGCCACTTCCTAACATAGGGGAGACTATTGAAACAGATGTGGATTTGCTTTTTAAAGCTGCTGGGCAGGTCAATAAAGTTGAAGCTAGATAGGATTGTGATATGAGGTGGTTTTAATGCGTTTGCAGGATCAATAGGTAGAAAGGCGAAAAAGTTTTGGGAGTGGTTTTCTTTCGGATGACATATTGACATAAGGAAATCAGCTTTCTAGAAAACTCAAATTCGAACATATAGTCAATACCAACATGTAAAAAATATCGATGGCTAACAAAGGGGTCTGCATTTGGGAGGCGTTGCTTCCCGTCAGAGGTGTCCAATTCCATTTTTACTGCAACACTGTTGCCTCATCCATTGCTAGTAATTTACCCTTTCTCTGATGTTATTTCGTAAAGTGTCGTGATGTTTGTCACCTCATTGATACTTCTACCCACCCCACTACCTTTCCTAACATTTTTCTTCCTTGCTTACGTATTTGAACTAGCGGCCCTTTGACAATGCATATTTTTTCTTTTTGCAAAAAATGAAACTATCTATTTCTACCTGTGGCACCGTCGGAGTTCGTACGGCTTCATGAACTCCTTTCATTTCTCCACCTAAACTAGATCGACCCACAAGATTATGAAGCTTGACTAGATTTCTATTCTCTAATCTACAACATGAAATTCAAAAAATGATCAAAACTGTGACGAAGTAAAACTTCATTTTACTGCTATCATGTATAAAAGACAAGTCGCACAAATGTTATTCCGCAACAAAGGAAACCAGACAAGCGGCTAAGATGCAATGTGTTTTCAATTCCTCGTTTTCAGTCTGCTATATGCAACGTAACTTCAATCTAAGTTCGTGATAAGTCAATCTTACACAATGTTGACTATCTTGACCTACTAAACCATCAAAGAATAAATTTAAACATGCTCACCATGATTAGGCTAATAGCCGAACAAGACATTGAAGTACTAGTAGCGATTAATTGCCGCTTCCAAAGACTATTTTTGGAACATGGGACTTTTGTTCACCGTTCAAGCCCTCTTTTCTCTGCTTTTCGGTTCAAGCTTTTTGGAGACTTTCTTCCTATTCTTTTGCATCGTTTTTTTACACTTTCTTATTTTTAACGTTTTTTATAGATTTTTCTATTTCTTTTCAATATTTCAAACAATGGCAAATAAATAGATCAAAAGTAAATTTCTGCCCCAAAAAAAAATCTTGGAAATGACGGAATTTCAGCATCTTTACCCCAAGGACCTCCTACCTTGTGCCTCCATCGCTTTTAACACCCTTGTAAGTTAAAAAATTAAAATTTTTTCTCTAACATGACATAGGGATTTCACAAGAATTCCCCAAACAACCCGGCATCTCTCTGTATCGAATATCTCGATTTCACTCCTTCTTGCTATATGCTTTTCTGTGTAATGTATGTACCTAGCGCAATTTTTAAAATAGATAGTGACATCATTTTCGGCATGTACACACAAATTTAACACTGGGAACATGGCCGTTATTTACTTCAAGATGGTACACAATTTTGAACTTGAAATCAGTTTTACCTCCCGCAAACCGGAAAATCTTTAAGTTGTCTACTTTGTAAAGGAATTTGATGATTATGATCCTAAAGATGATCTTGCAAGAATACATCATTAGAAACATTTTCAATTGGTGAATCACTTATCTTGAGGCACAAACATGATTTTTGTTATATGGAGATGCGTATTATTTCTAAAATCAAAGCAACATTCTATGGCCATTATTTTTCTTCCTGATCATTTCGCTTGTTTCAGCTATTTGTTTGTTTTTGTGCGGTTCTTTGTATGGTGATACAATGTTTCTTTCTATTTTTTTCCTAAGGAACTCAGTATTTTCTCATGAGGATTCTCATTTTAGCCTTTCTAAGTTCTTCATGAAAAGACAAAATATGAGCCAATTTCGTAGTTCAGTATGCTTGGATTATAATCAATATCCTTGCTCTTACAAAAAGTTTATTTGGCATTTTCAAGACATGTTGAGCTACCGAGGTTATAGTCAAAGCTTTGGCTCAAGGTGAGGAGGTCATGACAGTAAACTTTATATGTAGAAATACAAACCACTTTTCTCCCGGGTTCGAAATAGGTTTAAGTAGCTGCACAGTCTCTAAAGTTTTTACCTCAAGAAATTTCCAAAGGGTTACTGTGTTTGATTAAAGCGATGAATGGCTTGATAGTACACAGAGATGTGCCAGGCGTTTTCCTTGCTCTAACCCCACTTTTTGGAGAGGGGAAACTTAGCTTTCTCAAGACATAAACACTGTAGCACCGCCGTGCAGCCTTTGTCGTCCGTTCATCATATAAAACTGCTCATAAAATTCATGTGGAGCCAGTCCATAATGCCCTTCCTCATTTCTCCAAGTTTACATCAATATGCATAATGAAAGAGTTTAAGTCGGAGCGCAAAGAACACATTGGAATGTTATCGGGCTCATTCCCACCGTTAATTGCAAGCTCATGGAACGCGGGGAGAGACCTCGTTCGGCTCAAACACGGTAGTTACAAATATGACAAAACGTTGATATCTTTGTTTGGCCCCAAGACCTTGATAGAAGCATCCCATACTTGGGAGGAATGTCTCACTACTATATCCATGATTAGATGTTTCTGCGGTATTTGGGCTAGACTAAAGCAAAGGTCTTTGATTAAACCTAGTACTGGACTCGCTTGAATCAAATGAGACAAGTCTTTGTATGGTCTTGGTGATTTCCAAGCCTAATCTTCCATAACTACCTTCTATGAAGATTGTGCTATGCTACCAGAAACCAGTGATGGCATTGTGGAGGATTTGGTCAGGGATGTCGAGGCTAATGGGGCCGGAAGAGCAGCTCTCTTGGAATTTTCCATCTTGGACATCGTGTCAATACCAGAATGTCATCATGAGATTAATGTTCGCATCATTCCCTAGATTTAGGACCTTTAGTACTTGGGATTTATAAGATTTTTGAAGTATGAGTTCAAAGAAGAGTGCTGTGTATCTACTTTAATACTTCTGCCCAAAGACAAAAAGGCAACTTGAAAGTTTAATAGTTTTCCAGTTTCAGCTTTTTCAAAGTTGCACCCAGCTCCATACCTATTTGTTGACCTCTGTCACAGGGTGTTTCGCTACGCGTGCTGCTTGGTATCTTTGGTAGAAGTATCGTAGCATATGAGAGAGGATTAGTTTGGGTAACTTTAGCTATTTCTTTGATCACTCTTTCAACCTTGATTTTGTCACCGTTTGATGCTTTTTTGAGGATGGTATCTGAGTTTATGTGATTTATTACCCCTTCTTGACATTATCTTGCTCTTCTTGCTCCTAAGGTCATATTTCGTGGCTTCTTCAATAGCATTTGAAATTCTCTACAAGGTGCTGAACAAGATCTCAAGAATTAGGCCCTGTCCTCACTGAAAGTAAAAGGTTTTGTTCTTCTCATGATAAGGCTGTCTCTGTCTTCGTGTCAATGTGACCTCATATGTTTAAATGATACCATCATATGTCCTCAGTCCTTGCTCATCTTCTTTCTTGTTTTGCCTAGTTGTGGCTCGATATGTTGGCTGTGCTGGTCCCCACCTGTGCCTGGGCTGCCCTCTCAAAGTTTTGGTTTCGGTTTCGATCGAGGTCAGCTGTCTCGCCGTGTTTTCTTTTTTTTCATTGATCTTTTTTCCCACATTTTAGCCATGGATTTGACTAAGTCATCTATTCGGATCTAGAAGGTGGACAAGGGAGACCTCATCCCTATATGTGACCTTTTCTTTCTGATCTAGTCCCAGCTTTTTTCGTTCGTGTTTGCATCCTGCTTTGTAGTTGCTTTGCCATCGGGGTAGTGGATCCTTATCTCCTCAGTGATATGTTTCCAGTGTCCTGTGACTAAACCCCTCAAAAGAAAATTTTGCCAAAGCTAAACCAAGTGGAGGTTTGAAATGAGGTGGAAGGGAGTTATATACACCGTTGAACCTAGTACAGTAAGCTTGGACACTTTCCCCATTTTCCCGTTTTAGATTGTTATATTCTGACAGGATTTGAATGGGGTTTCTTCGGATTTCCCACCTATTTCTGAAGACTTGATGCAGTTCGGGGATATTATGGATGCTGTTTGGAGCTAAGCTTTTGAACCATGCTTTAGGTTCACCACCAAGACTTTGGGAAAATATTCTCATTCTGACAGTCTCGTCTTGTACCTCTAGGTATTCATAAGCATCAGTCATTCTACTTATATGCTGTTGAGGTGTGGTGGTATCTTCTCCAGTAAAGTGTGGGATCTTGTCCTGATATTTGTTTGGGAGAGGAGCTAAAGGTGGTGGCAACACCAAAGGTGCGTACCAGGCTGCCATGACTGGAGCTAATGGATGGTGTACAAGATGAGGACTAGTAGGCTGAAATGAAGTGGTTTGAACAGGTGTAGCAGATGAACTTGGACTAGTGATCTGGTTTTGAGCAGATCTGGGATGATAGGAGCCAAATTGATAAAGAAGATGGAAATCAGGAGGAGTGGTGGGTGAAGCTTCTCTAATAGGACTCTGTGGTGGGTTCAGGGGTTCAAGATCGTCGAAGTTTATCTTACTATACGATTTGCTTCGGGGAAGAGCTTGTGATGACTCTAGTTCCGAAGGTGAATCTAGAAGGATATTACGAGTTTTAGGTACAGATCTTGTTCTACGGATGGATCTATCGGTAGCTAGATGATCAGTTTCAGAAGCTTGCCACAGAATCTTCTCTGGATCATCTACTATGATAGGGGGATTTGGGTCTGGATGGGATCTGGTATTGATTCTTCGTGAAGCCAGATTTTAGATCCAGAGTTTAGAGAGAATGATATTGGTGAATGTTCTGGATGAGTTATTTCTCTAAAGTTATACTAAGGCGAAGGATGGTCAAAAATAGAAGGGATGGATTAGTGGAGTCGCCAGGTGGAAATGGATTGTTTTTGTGAAGATAGCTATGGTCCACCACCAGTAACTAATCTGAGAATGTTTTGGATTTTCTGAATATATGTGCAGCCTATGGTTTGTTAAAGTATTCTAGACTTGTTTCAACACTTTGCTAGGGTGATGGGAACAAAAAGAGTTTACTCTAAAAAATGAGTCTAGGGACTGCTTGCTTGTTTATGGTACCTAAAGGACTAAAAAGTCTATAAGAGTTTGCTGGACTATTATGAACTCAGTGTCCCACCATCTCCCGCTATGTTAGTGAGTGATGGGAAAGGTTTATCGGATAGTAGCCTAGAGTTTTGAAAAGTAGTAAGGCTTACTAGAAGTTTAGTGGAGTCGCCAGGTGGATTGTCAGTTGTTTGAGATAAACTTGTATGGTCCACCACCAATAATGTCAAAAAACCAATCTAAGGGAGTGTTTTTTGGGGTTTTTCTGAGTTTTATGTGCAGCCTAGGATGTAAGAGTGTTATAAACCTGATTCATCACTTTGCTAAGATGGTGAAACAGAGAGTTTACACTAAATGATTCTAAAGGCTGATGGTTCAAGTTTAAAATTTGAAGGAGGAGTCTATAAAAGTTTGCTAGACTATCATGAACTCAATAGGTCCCACCGTGATCGCCATTATGTTAGAGAGCTGTGGGATAAGTCAATCAAACAGTATTCTTAAAAATAAGGGACTTCTAGAGTTCTAAGGTGTCCTTAGATTGTCACTAACTCAAGGTCCCACCGTGATCGCCATTATGTTAGTGAGCGGTGGGATAAGTCAATCAAACAGTATTCTTAAAAATAAGGGACTTCTAGAGTTCTAAGGTGTCCTTAGATTGTCACTAACTCAAGGTCCCACCGTGATCACCATTATGTTAGGGTCCCGTGATTTGGCCGATTGGCTAGCCAAATGACGATGTAACATCAAACCAAGCTTTGGAGCCCAAGGACCTAGCCTTCCTGGACTCAGAGAGGGCTCTCTCTATATGTGTAGAAGATGTCGGTGTGTTTACTTTCGATGTTCTGATATTAGGCTAGTTATGAAGTGTGTTTTTGGTTTTTTAGTTTTTAAGTTTGTGAGGGATGAAACTGATCAAATACATAAACTGGATGACAAGATGTAGATAAATTGGGCTATGGGGTCAAAAAGATCAAGGAAGCTATGAAGTGATGATGTAAATCTGTTGTAGGGCCGATTTGATTCACAGTAGAGGGGATCTCTGGGCAAAATGGATTAGATGGACAATAAGTTGGTGAAAGACAAGGGATTTCAAGTGCAAACTAGTTAATAGCAGACATAAACATGTAATAGCAAGCCATTAATCATGCTAGGAATACTATAAGCTAATCAATACATAAGAAATCAAACATTCCAGCCATACATAGAGGTATAAGACCCTCTAACTTCGGAAAATAGATATCAGACTTTGGGGAAAACACATGAGACAAACTAACAACTCATAAACTATGCCGGAACGCCTAAACATAGTCTCTAAGTCATTGGGCACTTGGACAAATAAGTTTTCATAGTTTTAGGCAAAGGGCTAGATCGGGACTAGGCCTCCTTGGTTCAACAAAATGATCAACAAATCAGTCAAAGAGAAAGTTTTATGGACTGAACTATGGGCAGCTGATAGGTAGGCAGGGCAAACCATACATCCTACTCAACATACATAGAACTAATGAATAAAACTTGGCAACAATACCTTAGGTTACTAAAGAGCAGCTAAGAATTCTTTAGCATAACTAAGGGAGAAAGAAAACATCAAGCTATGAAGATTCAAGGATTTTGAGGTGCCTCCATGGGCATGTCTCAAAATCAATCTTTACTGATCTATAGCAGCAAGAAAAATGAAATATGAATGAAAACTAGAAGACAAAACACATTAAGAAGCACTATACCATTCTACCATGTCAAGGAATCCATCAACAAGCCTTCAACATTCCTCAAAAGCATCCAAGAGGCAATCCAAACATCATAACTCAAGTATATTCTTCAAAGCTCATATGACCAATGCATTAATTCTTCTCTCAAGTTCAGCCTCTGATTTACAATGAGAACCATGGGATAAATAGGCTAGAAGGAGGAAAACCCCATGGAGCAACTAGCTATCCCATTGGCCAAGTCAAAATATCTAAACTTGTCCTTGAGGCTTTGCAAAGCCCAAGGCACAAAATATCCCATAAAATATCTAAAAACTGCTAAAAACGGAAATTATATTGACTTTACATGATTTCCCAATGATAAAAATAGCTTAACGCACATTTGGGAAAAGCAGATTTTTGGAGTTCAAAAATTACAAAAATACTTCATATTTATGCCTGAAAAAGGTCCCCTGACTTGCTGGATGCAAATGGAAGCCTTCCTGATGTCGAAATGAGGCTCATGATGGCTCGTTGGAAAGCTCTCTGTGTCTGATTTCCGACGCAAGTGGAATCACCTCAATCTGATCTCTGAAAGTCCCTCAAAACTGTACCTGTGCGCAAAAACCCAGAAAATAGCAGACTGCTGATATGGCGGGCAGAACGTGCAAAATGAGGCTGTTTTTCGCCAATTTGAGGGGGCGAATGATCTTCAAATGCCCTGAAAATCGCTGGAGAGCTGCTCATGAAATTATGGAATCCATTGGTATCACCCTCCTCCCTTGACGACTCATCAAACTGAAATGGCGTATTTATGAGTTTTTGGCGAAAACCCCAAAAATGCCAAAAAACAAAAAGTTTTCGAAATAGGCCCAAAAATGGCATGTATGACTCTCAAGGGTCCATAGAGACATGCTCCGAAGCTGAAGCTAAAATATCAAGGGCCGATATGTCTTTCTTCTCTTTCCGTGTCGGGCGCTCCTTAAAACTGCTGTTCTTGATCATCATCCTTATGCTGTTGCTCAAACTGCTGAGCTGCTGCTGTTCAGCACTATCCTCCTCTGGTTCCTGCTTCTGCTGATCTTCACCACTGTCATGTTGCTCCTGTTGTCTTCCTTTGGAGGCATTTTGACCTAACTATGCTTTGGAAGAAACCAACTGCCTTTTATGAACAATGCCCTGCTGGATTGAAAATGGCCACTATACTGTTTGGACAGATATGGACACTGTGGATTTGAATAAGATGCAACAATGTTTCTTTGAATAAGTCACCTCTTTACTTCTTAAAAAAAAGTCCTTCAATTCTGGATATACTTCAGCTATGTAACCTTTTTAACAATGGGACCATGTGTAAGAAACTGTTCTGTAGATTCTCTGTGCACAGTCTTGAATAATCACCCCTCTTGTGACTTTGTTAGAGGCCAGCTTACACTTGTATTTGTGTCTTCAAAACCAAACTTCACAAATTAAAACCCTACTCTTCAGATCATTTACCTTGAAAAATACCTCTGTTAGCAGATTTCTGTGAAGACCACACAGTGGAAAGAAAGGAGAACTTTTGGTAAGGTGAAGTGTTAAGGAAAACACCTTTTACTTGTGACTTTTGAGAAGTCAATCACCACCTTTAAACCTCTGCCTTTGATGTCAAAATCCAACATTAAAACCTCTGTCTTTCACTATGCTGTTTACCCTTGAAAATCTCTGTCAACCAATTCTCAACATGATACAATATGGTTTCTAGGAAAGGCAGACTCAAGTTGGATGTTCAACCAATGCACAGTGGTTTTTAGGAAATATACTCTCTGTTTGTGAGTTTAAGAGATCAACATAATACCTACACCTCTGTTTTAATATCAAATGCAATCACCAAGCACTCTGCCCTTTAGACAGTGGCCATTTTCACTTGTGAAGTTTTGAGAAATCTAACACCACTTTGGTACCTCTGCCTTTAATGTCAAAATCTAACCATCAACAATCTCTGCTCCTCAGTGTACTGTGTACTTCTGGCTTCAAATGTTAAACTTGATCATCAACAACCGTGCCTTCTAGAACATGGCCTTATTTCACCCTCAAAATTACTCTGTTCAACAATCTTCAGAATGATACAATGTAGTGTAATGAACAAGCAGACTTAGTTTAGGTGTAAGATAAGTGCAACAGTGGTTTAGAGAACACACTCTCTGCTTCAGCCAGGAACTATTTTCAAATTCGTGAGTTTAAATAGTCCATCAACACCTATATACCCCTGTTTCCAATATTAATTTCAAACATTAACAACTCTGTTTTTCCGAAAAAGGCCTCTTTCTTTTTGTGAAGTTTTTAAGAGAACAAAAACTACTTTTATACTTCTGCCTCCAGAGTTGGAAAAACATCAATTAAATCTGCCCTTCAATGTAACATTTACCCTTAGAGCCTCTTTGTCAACAATTCTCCACAATGATATAATACAGTGCAAGGGAGGAGCAGACTTAGCTTTGGTGAAAGAATCAGTGTAACAATAATTTAGACAATACACTCTTGGCTTGTGAGTTTTGAGATATGCACCAATACACTCTATAACCCTGCCTCCAAGGTTTAAACTCTCATTAACAACTTCGGCTCTTTTAAATTACCTCATCTCACTGTGTAGGAAAACTGCTTTTGTTTTTAGCAAAGATGGAAAGATCCGGGGTTTTCAAACATGTTTGTCACTTATCAACACTTTGCAATTGATGGGATTTCATAAAAATACCTCGAACTTGATGGATGCTCGTTTGAAAAGATGTAAGAAATCCTGGATAGCTTGAAAAAGTTGCGCGGAAATCTCTGGAGCAAACCCGTCGCGCAGGAGAAAGGCTGTTGGGTCGACTTGTCGTGCGGTCGGGCGGCCACCTACAGGCACGTCGCGCCCACCTACAGGCACGTCGCGCCGACGAAGGAGGCCTTTGCAAAATGATGCCCAGGCACGTCGCGCCAGATCCCAGGCACGTCGCGCCGCCTCAGAGTGCAAAATTTTTTAAATTTTCGCCCAGTTTTCTTGCTTGTTTGATGCTGTGGAAGCACGGGCTTTGATTCTAGTTTTTGAAAACGAATTTCCACTCTCACATCTCAACCTTATATCATTTTCAAAAGAACATTCTCAACGGTCATTTGATCATTGACTTTTAACTTTGTTTGTTCTTTTCAAACAGTGGGTTTGTTAATTGAACATATATATACCGCCCTTTAACCCTGAGCTCTGATCTTTGTGTTACCTCTTTTTGCCCACAGAATCATTTCATAACTGAAACCTGTTCACTGCTTCCCCTCTTGGTGATTGTTTAGCAAGGAAGGGCTATTTCATAATGCACCAAAACATTTGAAAGCTGTGATTTGGTATTTGACATTGTCTTGTTGCTTGATCTTTTCTCAAGGAGACAGTTTTCTTTTTTGGTATCAGTGGCACACATATGTTCAATATTGCCCCTTTCCTACTGTAGGTATAGTGAGACAGAGAGTTCTTTGAAACAGGAGTACCAAAGTCTTTGCATCACCAGCACTAGCATTCATCTGTGAAATGACTTTTATTCCTTTTTGGTAACCTTCCACTGCTCTTTCTATACTGTATCTTTGTGCTGAATCTGTCCTTTGGAATGATGACCATTGTGTCTGTTTTAGGATATATAAACAGTGGCAACTCATCAAAACCAACTTTTTTCTGCCTATTCATAAGATTGAAACACCATTCATCATGCATTCTATAGCTCCACCTTGGTCACTGTTTTACTTTCTCAGTGATAATCCAAAGAAAATTAATCAGAATGTGTCAAAGAGTACTTTGACCAACCTTGGCGATTGTTGTGTTATTCAACATAAGATAGCCTGTGTTCTTTCAAAGTGTTTGATGATTGCTGCTTCCAGGTGATTCACAAGCTTACCTTGGGACTGTAAGTGTGCTCTCTTGATGGCTTGCTTTCATACTCTACTTCACTGTTTACTCAAAGGACCTTCTTTAGATTTCTGGGCAGGTGATCATGGAATGTCTTTAACCCCTTTTTAAATCAACTGCTCCTTTGGCATTAATAGCATACAATATGTTCAATATTTTCTCCTCTCCACTAGATGTACTGTCTGACAGATAGCTTTTTTGAAGAGGAAGATCAATACATTTATATCATAAACAGTAACACTTTCCTTTATTCAATTTCTTTGTGTCTTTTCCCTGCACTTTTTAGACTCACCAGTTTTCAACAACCTGCAATGATTTTGGCCATCTGCTCATATATGGAGGAGGCTCTTCATCAGGTAAAGTATCAGAAGGCCCTTTTTACCACTATGTTAGACACAACCATTCTCTGAATGTGGTGGTAAGTAAACCATTTGAACAACATCAATCTAGGCATCACTACTTGCAAGCATCACTGTGTTTTTAGAAGGAAACCTAGCCACAGTGACACTGTTCTAAGGTTGCTGAGATATTTATCATTTGGCTTGTTCATCTCATGACCTGTTACTTTGACAAAAACTCTTTGTGACTATGAAGGTCAGTGCTTTCTTGAAAAACCAAGACCTTTCTCCTGCTTGTGTAATGGCATTGGTTACCATCTGTTCTATTTGATTTTGAACAAAACAGGCCTCTTATGATTTGGATGTTTACTGATGACAGGTCCTTCTAGAGTTCAACAATCCATATGGTTTGCAAGTTTGAAATGAGCTCTTTTATCAGGCCAAACTCCCCTTTCCTTTGAGCTTATCATATTTCCACTATATTCCTGTTATGGTCAGCAATTACATTCATGAAACCTGAAGATACTGTTTCATTGTTTCAGTAGAGGCAAACCTGGACTTTTGTGCAACCTTCTGAGTCAACACTGGCCTGCGCCCTCTGCTTATGTATGAAGGAGGCGCCCTAACCCTCTGCTTGTAAATGAAGGAGGTTCTGGGCCTTGACAATTTACCATTTTGCTGAGACAGTGGCGACCCTTTCTTACTGTGATTTTCATGCTGGAAAGAGCTGTAAGGTCCCGATGAGTGACTTTTGTTTTGCAGCTTCATCTCAGGCTCACAATACATTTAGAAGCAGCTGTTCCTCTAACTGTAAACTCAAACATTTACTCCATGAGATTGAAATATATTTCCTGTCTTTGTAGAACCATAGAACACAGTGAAAAAACTACTAGTCAGCTTGAGATTGGGCTTTATGCAGTGCTGAGACCTAGGGAATATGAGTGGCGCGACTTAAGGCTGCTTGTCAATTTCATTTGCAAAGTAAAGGATCAGTCATGGTAGACCTGTAGCAGATGGAGGCTTTTTGGCTTTTTGATGATTGCCAAAGGTGAAATGTCCTAAAACGCCACTTCCTAACATAGGGGAGACTTTTGAAACAGATGTGGATTTGCCTTTTAAAGCTGATGGGCAGGCCAATAAGGCTGAAGCTAGATAGGATTGTGATATGAGGTTTTGATTTCGACATGGGCGAAATGAAAAGGTAGAAAGGTGAAAAAGTTTTAGGAGGGTTTTCTGATGACATATTGACATAAGGAAATCGTTTCTAGAAAACTCTCTTAGATATAGTTTACCACTAACATTTGCAATTACCGATGGCTAACAATACCTTCGAATTCCCCCACTTGTGTTGGGACAACTTCCCATGCATTATTTCTAATAATGGACTCATACTCCTCAACCATGGATTCAACCCACACTATCTATTGTAATGCTTCCTCGAAAGAGGATGGTTCTATATTGATACCTTCGCTCATAAAGGTCCATGTCTCTAGTGTACCGCTCTAGAGACCTTCTCTTCATGCACTATGATGTGGGTGCTCCCACATTATCTCTCATGTCTAACAATAATATGTTAGCTTCTCTGGTGTTGTTCCTTCCATCTTTGGCAGATGGCTTTGCACAAGTGGTTTCTACCACTCTCTGTTCCTCTACTTGTGAATGTTCCACATCCTGAGGTTCATCCTTTGGAGCTAAGAACTCCTCAATTACATGCAACTCAAGGTCCCTCTCAAGGGACAATCGCATGTATTTCTCTTTATCAAATTTCACACGTCTTCTAACCACTGTCATGCTATGTGCCGGAAAATACACCTGATAGTTTTGGGGTGTATCAGTGTACCCCACAAATATCCCCAACTTTTTTGTTGGCTCTAAATTCTTCTTGAAATATTTGGTTACTTGGAAATAAACAGATGAACCAAAAATTTTATAATACAACATATCCAATCTCTTACCTAAAAAAGCCTCCTCTATTGCACTCATGCCAAGTATTCGATGAGGACTACGGTTCTGCAAAAATACTATTTTATTGCATGATTTCAGCCACATATTTGATGATAGGCCATGATCATGCGATATAGCTTGTGTTTCTCCCATAATCGTTTTGTTAATTTTTCTGCAACCCCATTCTGTTGTGGGTTATGAGGTGCAATCAGTTGTCTTCATATTCCTTCTGAGGCGCAAAAGCTCTTGAATTCGTTAGAGATATATTATTAAGAATTTTCTCTCCTCACAACCTTCACCTCCTTCCCTGTATCTTTCTCGGCAGGTGCCTTGAATTCACAAAACTTGAATAATGTTTGATCTCTATTTTGCATAAAGAAAATCCAACACTTTCTTGAAAAATCATCAACAAAAAACACATAATACCTATGTTTTGTTGTGGAAGTTATTGAGAATGGTCCACACACGTCTAAGTGAACTCTCTCAAGGATTTTTGCTCCTCGAATTTCCTTATCATGAATGGTGTCCTTTGTATACTTCCCCATAGTACACCTTTTGCATGTGTCTCTTTGCAAAAGTGTATCCTTTGGAAGCCCTATAGAAATTTATTGCATGATCCTCAAATCGCTATGGTGTAGATGGACCAACCTCCTATGCCATAACTCACTGATGTATCGACTCACCACCTTTTTTTCTTTCGTGTTCCTGCGCATCATTTCTCACCTTGACATGATTCATGATTTCTTTATGGCTTTATGGGCACCCATTCCTACAGACTTGGACAAATTCACTTAAAAACAGTGTAAAATCCTCCATACGCGACTATGCCCATGTTTTTCCGCGTGTATACGCGAGTACAGCTAGACTTTTCCGCGTATGCCATTTTAATGATTAAAAATATATATAAAAATCCCTAATTTCGCGCTGGGTTGATGGTTACTCAGGTAGTTCAACCACCCCAGCCCGTGGCCAACTGTTTCCAACTGCTGAAACTACTTGGAGGGACTATAAAAATACCTCATGTGTATGGCCTAAGGGAGAGAGAGAAAGTATTGATATTATACTCTGTTGGTTCCCTATCCAAGTCTGATTCCCCGTGCCTCCTGCACTTTCCCAGTTCATTTCAAGAAACCCTTGTTTCCTTGAGATACACATCCCTTTATATGTTATCTCGTATGCACCTGTTTGGAAGGAGTCTTAGCGAGGCAAGGGCTGGACGGATCCGGACGACGGTCTGCGAAGGCCTTGGAAGGATCAGGTGATCTCTCCTCTTGATTACTTTTGTACGTACTATTTATAATACAGAAGTATCATGCTGTTCCCGAAATAAAAATGTTAGTGTATGCTTTAATGTATGAAGAATATTTGTTATACAAGCATTCATTATGATTTATTTAATGTTTTATATGAATCTAACTAACATATAGAGTAGAAATATGCTGTACAACTTGTCCTTTGTGCTGGTTTCTTCTTGTATTTCAGGTTAAGGAGGAAGGACGGTTGCGGTGGGTTTGAACTCCACGGGATCTACTTCAAACGTAGACCAACGGTAAACCTCTCATTCTCGTCTATTTAGTTTTATGAATGTGCATGATCGTGTGAGTCTCTCGTTAAGTAGTACGCCTTTGCCTGCGGGAGGTTGAATCCCAACCAACCTCTAGGGTGTTAAATCCCGAAACAGAACTTCAATGTTGTACAATCATCTACATCAAGTTTGTAGAGCCTCTTCACTCGAACCCCAACATTTTTCAACTTTCACATGGATTTTTGACGAAAGAACTCCTTTCCTTCACTAAATATCAAATCATATCCACAATAGCCAAACATAGCAACAAAAACAAATTTATTCTTTAAACCAGGTACATAGATAACATCTTTTATTATGAGGGTTTACCTGAATCTCTCTATAAAGTAATTGTACCAATACTGCTAGTGTTATACCTCCCATCATCACCCATCTCGATGTGCGTCTAGAGATCATTCTCCTCCAATCTACTGAAGAATTATTTGTTATCGGTCACGTGGAATGATGCTCCACTATCCAAGTGCCACACATATCCCATCACGGATGACACCATTCATATGATGAGGGTGAAGTCTGACTCAAACTGTGAAGCCAATGCTTCACCTTCTACTACTCCAGAGGCCTTATTTTTTTCTTCTTTTGTGTACAATTTGTGGCATAGTGTCCATGATCATGACAGTTGAAACATTTCACCTTTGAAAAGTCTCTCTTCTTTCTTAACTTTCTAGTCTTAGATTTGGAATGGGATGCCTTCCCTTTTCCTTTCTTCGCCTTGCCATCCGTTGGAACAGGGTCTCCTACAAGAGATGCGAATCTGGTCCATTTTTGTATATTTTTTATTATATTTAGTTTAATGCATGGTTTTTGGGGTGGTTCAAAGCCCCTAATGCGTTGTAAGTGGGTCAAGGGTAGACCAAGAGTCCGCAAACCATGGTTTGTAGACCATTGGATGCGTAGGCTGAAGTAGTATAAGTAGTTGAACCTTTTTGAGTTGTAAGACAGACTTGAACTAAGATTGGTGTGAATTGTGAATCAGTAGATCTGTTTTGGGTTTTTGGGAAAGGACTCCTGCTGGCTGTGTGCGAGGAGATCCTCAGTCCTACTATGTGCGGACCCTGCTGCTGTGTGCGCAGTTTGGGTTTTGGGTATTGTAAAAGGATCTAAAGGATTAATGAATGCGAAAGGTTGTTGAAATCTATGAGTCTATTGAATCTGTGATATCTGATTATGTATGCTCTATGTCATTGATTTAAGCTGTGAAAGTACTTGTGTTACTTGTTTATACTGCGATCTAGATCTATTATGGTATGCATAATTCTATATTGAGCTTCGCAAGTAACTGTGATAAGTACTTATGTTGCGTTTACAATTGATCTGAATCTATTTATTAGACTTTATGCAAGAATAACTGCGATAGTTGCTTTGTTTTCCTATATATGTTATTCGTTGTGATTATACATGGTATTGCACACGTGGATGCGAAGGGACTGATAGATCTGGGTTCTATAATATGTGATCTGATATTTGTGAAGTCGAACACAGCTCTACCTGACTTACCTTCCCTCTCCCAGGGTGTGGAAACCTGGTTCTAGCACCCTCCCATACTACTTTAGGTGAGACTTTGGCCTGCGCAAGCAGGTCACTGCCGAAAGGGCCAGTAGTATAGGGGTTTGTTGGCAAACCTTAACCTCTGAACCTGGGTCAGGACCCCTCAAGCCAAAAAATGGTTCCGTTGTCGACACTAGGAGCATTTTGAGAGAGGGATTTGGTAATGTCGAGGCCGTGCTGGAAACCTGAAAGAAAAGAAATTGATGAATGGTTTGAACAGCAAGTTCAAGAATTCGCAGTAAAAGAAAACCGCAGTGAGAGGTTGACCACCGAAGAGTGGAAAAATAAGTATATTTTCACAGAGATCTATGAGATATTCTTTGTAACTATTACGATCGAGCTCCAGGAGTGGCTCACAAGGTTGGTTGAATTTTAGAAGTGTTGGAAGGACGAGCGGGTCACACAGTGGACCCCAGAATTGATCCAGCTGTTAGAGAAGGTTGATAACACCATCACTCACACCGTAGACCACTGGGTGGACAGTGTGCTAGGAGGATTCATGACGGAATTTTCCATCGATCAATTTGTCTCCTACTCTGAAGCAGAGCAAATATTCTTCAAAGGATTTAGGGGTAAGTTTCTGAAGACTTTAACATTTTTTATTAAGATATTACTGTGCAAAAAAATTATTCTGTGTAGCCACACCAAATGAATGACCTCTGATCTGGATGGGAGTACGATGCGAAGTGGAAAATACTATCGGACCAACCTAGAAGGAGGTAGATATGTCTACAGCCCGGTAAGAGAAGCAGCTGCACATAGTCCTCCAACCACACCAATTTCAAACCAGTGTAGGGGTAAGAACTCACGTACACCTCCACTACTAGAAGACGACATGGCTGCACACATGAAGTTGCCTACCTTTAAGGGTGTGGGAGATCAAGGCATGGAGAAATTCTGGTTTGTCGCATAATCGGTATGGACTGCGCAGAACGTAGTTAGTGATGCGGTGAAGAGGGCATAACTATCCCTTGCCTTTGAACGTAGAGCTTTGGATTGGTACATGGGATACATCGGACAACATGCAAACTCAACCATTGAAGAGATCAAGAACACCTTGAAAAAATAGTTCAATAAGCCTAAGTCCTATTCTCAAATAGTGGTCGATATAACAGATTTCAAGCAAGGGCCTTCTGAGTCTGTGTGGGAGGCTGATCAACGACTGAAGAAGGTGATCAGGGAGGGAGGATTTTAGTACGATAATAGACAACATACAGAATGGTTCATTGCTATGTTTCTGCCTCACCTGCGCGTACCTATGGGTCACCAAAATTTTGAATCACCAGAAAAAGCCCTAGAGGTCGCTATGAAGTTAGAAGTTGCACCTAGAGATTATACCCAGCTAGGCGTCCATCAGATCCAAGGACAACTTGAAGCGATGCACATGGAGATCTAGAACCTGTGAAAGGAGCGAGGTGTAGAGGCTAGCCCTGAAAGGTGGTGCATACGATGTAGGACGAATAGTCTCACCAAGGATAACTTCTCTCTGTTAACATACTACATGCAGGCCAAGGGACCCAGTCCATTACGGCCTAGGGAAGTTGCAGGACCAAGTGGGCTGGCACTATGGTGCGATGATTGCCGCATTGCAGGGCTGCATGACACAAGCCACCATCCCTGCCTTGCTATGTACGTCCCAGAAGTAAAATAACAATCGTGCAGGTTATGTAGGTTGGTAGGGCATGATGAACAGAACTGTCAGATGTATGATTTGATGATAGATTGAGGGAATCTCTATAGGGTGCAGTCAGATCCATCCTCACCAACATCCCTCTCGAGTGCAGGAGGCTCCCCAGCAAGGGGAAGGGGAGGTGGAAGAGGTGGGAGCGCAGGTCAGGGACGAGGGAAACTCATCTGTTACAATTGTGGAGAGGTAGGACACTTTTCCAGGGACTGTCCAAATACTATAAGACAGTCCTGCCGGTATTGCAGGCAGCTGGACCATGCGATTGAAGACTATCAAGTCTTGATAGCGAAGACGTAGGAAAAGAAGCCAACACCTATGCAGAATGTGCAGAGGGTTAAGGTGAGTTATGAGACAAAGATACAGGAGTGAATGTTGTAACACGTAGTGGGATGGCCACCAGAGGGCCTAGGGAGAAAACTACAATCGAGCCTCTAATCCGACCAGCAGTTAGAAAACAGGAAGGTTTGGATCTAAAAAAGGAGAAAGAAACATTTGTCACAGCTCGCAAAGACTTTTCTGAGGCAGGGGAATCTACTTCGCAGTAGCCCGAGGACCTCAAGGAAGATGAGGAGGTAAAACCCTTTTTATAGGCATGTATGAAGCTGCTGCACAACCCAAAGTTTGTGGAAAATATTCAGGTATTAATAGATAACTGCGCAGCATGACCTATCCTCCCTTTGTAAGTCAAGGACGTACACAAACTCTATAGGTATAAGAAACACATTGGTAGGGAGATGCGGTTGACTGCGCAGATCGGTGATTATGATATGGATCAGGTTATTTTGGACCTAGGGTCAGATGCGAATGTATTACCTAAACAGACTTGGAAATGAATGGAGGATCCTAAGTTGGAATGGTCTACTATCCAGCTGCATATGGCTAATCAACAGAAGATCATCCCATTGGGAAGACTATCGAAGATTGTGGTGGATATCCACGAGTTGGGTACGTGACTTTGGATGCGTTGGATTGTGAAGATTTGGCCATCAAAATGGGAGGAATCATTAACCTAAAGAAGAGAAGCATGGTATTTGAGAATAAGAGTACAAGGGTAATAGTACCATTAGATCTGGTGGAGGGTGAATGATACGCAAAACCAGTGTGTGACAAAGAGGATGTGGATCACATCTATAAGTTGACTATGCGAGATGAATATTGGATC